>JANAVB010038876.1:0-17947 GCA_029216955.1 Iris pallida
CTGGTCCCACCTGTCAGCCGTCCAGCTAGAGAACGTGTGACATGTCACACATTCTCTAATGCTCACTCGGATATAGGACCTTGTTTGCTTCACGGATTTAAGGAATCAGAAAAGAAAATTTGTTCCTTTCATTTGTTTGGTAGCCACAAACTTGAAAAGTATTTTTTTTTTTTTTTGACATGAAAAAAATAGAAGAAAAAATGTTTCCTCTCAGGACCCATGTGATTTATTTTTCTTCTCATTTTCCAGTATTTATTACCCAAAATTATAACAAAATAGTCTTAAGTTATTGCCTATTTTACCAATTAACTCTTCGTATTTTGTTGACTATAATTTTATTGACATCGGATATTATTGGAACATTGATTTTTTTTTTTCTCTTTCATTTCCTACACCAACCAAACACTGGAAGGAAAATCAAATAGTCTTTCTTAAACGTTTTACTTGTTTTACCAAACAGTGGACAGAAAATCTGATAAATTTTTTACTTTTTCTATCTCTATGGAAAATACAAGAGAATTGATTTCTCTTCCGAGGCCTAAATGTTTCGGTTGCATCATACCCAACCCAAATTGTGGTATCCGTGTGGGAACAAGCTTCAGAATGCTTCAGCTGCATACATCACACTGCAATTCCACTTGACACACTTGTCACTCATAATTATAATGATAAACGGCTCGTCACGATGTTCGAAAAAGGCCAAAAATATAGTCATAACATATATTTGAGCAGAAAAAGTTTAGTTCTACAATTTTGTATATGCAAAAAATTGGAAGGAAAAATAAATTCTTGAAATGAGTAGGGGAACCATTTTCTCTCCATAATAACAAATATGTATCGCGCTCTACACTATTTCTTCTCATTTGGGAACCATTTTTTTCATGCTCTTTTCCTACATTCAAACACAGAAAATAAATTACTTTTCTTTCAACTAAATGCTCTTTTGTCACTAGTAAAGATTCTGCACATGAAAACTTCTTGAAACTAAAAATATTACCCCCCAAAAAAGTTTCCATTTAAAAATATTATTTATCTGTTAGGAACTAAGAATTAAAAGGTTTTCATTTTAATAATACAAAGTATCTATATAAAGTCAGAGCCGCTCCAAACTTAGAAGACTTAGGCATAGGCATATGGCTCCAACTTTATAAAATTTCCCTCAATTTTACGGGCTAATTAGAGTTTATTTATACCAATTTAGAGTTTTAAGTTATGACTTGTCCAATTAGAAAGTTTAGACCTTAGATTTTTATTTTTTGTTTTATTTTTTTTCCATTATACCCTCCCTTTCATGTTTGACAATAAAACTTTCCTATATAGACTAGGGAGGATATAATGGAAAAAATGAAACAAAAAATAAAAATTCAGATCTAAACTTTTCACTTGAATAGCTGCTATCAGGGTCTAAACTCTAATTAGCCCATTTTATAACGGTCCAAAAAATTTATAAAGGTCTCCTAAATACAAAGTCCTCTTAAATTTTATGTAGGTCCCAATTTTTTATACAAAAGTCTCCTAAAATTTACAAAAGTTTCCTAAATTTTATAAATGCTCCCTAAAATTGACAAAGGTTCCAAAATTTCCACATAGAGACCCTCAGTTTCTCTGTGCATGGAAACTAAAATGAAGATTACTTCTACCTTAGCAATGAAAACGGGTTATAGTTTTAACCATTTTTTTTAATATGTTCTCTAACTTTTCATTGCCAAATATCCTTAAGGGAGGGATGTTTAGTACAAGAAATCCTAGCCGAATTTTTTTAATTTGCGGAAATCAAATTTCCTAAAAACTTAATTCTATTGTTTGATGAATATATAAATATTTCTGAAAATATATAGTTCATATAATAAAATATAACAATTTTAATTGGTGATTAAACATATTTTATGAAAGCATCCTAAATGAGAGTTTAATAGGATTTAACTAATAATTAAGTAGAATTATGAGATCTAATAAATAATTTAAAATATTTGTTGGAAATAATAATAAAATACCGACATCCGATATATCGTGGTATCCTCCGTAAGGCACTCCATTTCCGAAACTTTCTTCGGCTTTCATTCACTATTACCACAAATAGTTACACAAGCAAGTTTAGATCCGAAGGTCTTGCCTACTTCTTACACACAAGCTTTGATCCGAAGGCTCACCGACTTCTATACAAGCTTTGATACGAAGACTTGTGGACTTCAAGCTCTTGCAAAAATAATTTTGATCTTCACAAATAATATGAAGATATCAATTTAAAACTCAATATAATTTTATCTCAAATTTATTTGGCAAATGCAAGCTCTCTTATGTATAGAGCTTTTGTATATAGAAGATAGAAAGTTAAGGCTCCAAGAAGTGGGAATGAATGAGATCAACTTTGGTTTATATAGTGGTCAAAAGTAGCCGAAAAATAATAGGGTTGTTACTGTGCAAAACGGTATGTATACCGCTCTGCACAGTAACACAATAAACGACTAGTTTTATAACCGTTGTAAAATTTAACGCTGCCAACGGTCACCCAAACCGTATCACCGAAATACCAATCTAATGGACTTCTGTCGGCTGGAAAGGTTCTGTTTAAATGTGCCAATTTCTTTGTATACTATCAGTATACTGTTGATATGTCGGTATGATACTCCAATATCATAACTTGGATATTTGGATGGATTTTTAGTTTAGCTTTCATTTGTCATTCTCTATTGAGTTACAAATAATCCTAGAGATTCAAGAATAAAAAAAGATTACAATGAACATGATGTCTTGATAGTTTGACTTCTTCCTTGTTTGAATGGTGACTTTCCTTCTGATGTCAGTTGTCCAAAGCTAAGCAGATTAGATAATTTGAATAGCTTTCGGGGACTTTGCTTCCGAACCCTCATGGGGGGGGGGCTGTCCCCTCGACTTCCGTTTGCCGACCGCGCAGCGGAATCTCCGAGTGCATGGCCCAGGAGATGTCCTGGACAGTTCAAAGAAATTTTTGGGCTAGCATGTCTTTGATCTATCATGATTTCTTTATTGCATACGTTAAGATTGATCTTGCTTATTGCTTTATTGTAAGTATATCTTAGGCGAATAAAGCATTATCATAGTAGCAAGGATAATAAAAGCAATGCACACTAGGACTCTGCCGCCAACTTTAAGTATTAGCAATATAGTGATTATCAGATCATTAGTGATATCATAATACTAAACTTAATCGACTAACCATAATCGAAAACTCAATTTAATCATTGAGCTAAAATTTAATAGTTGTTATTTGTTGTTTGTGACTTTTTATAACGTAGTTGCTTAAAGTGATATATTAGTATTCAAGATAACGTAGTTCAATTCCAATTGACATCATAATTTTTACCTTATAAATTAATTTTTCGATCGAATTCGTACTAAATCTAATACAAACTTTCCCTGAGGTGAAACAAACTCAAACAAAACAAAACAAAAACAAAAAAAGGCAAAAAATGATTTTTTTTTTTAAGATAAAAATAGAAAAAAGAGAAAGAACAACTAATGAAAAAAAACAAAAGAAAAACTTAAAAAGTTATAAGAAAAAAATGAATTTTTTGAAATTGAAATAAGGAAAAAAAAAAATGTGAAGACCCAAAAAGTTTTTTAAAAAAAGCAAAAAAGAAATAAACTTTAAAAATGTATAGAAAAATTAAAACAAGGAAAAGATTTTTTAAATGAATTTTCCTTAAAAAAAAATGAAAAAAAATTATACCACAAAGGAAAAAATATGAAAAAAAAACACCACCTATTATTAAAAAATGAGAAAAATAAAAAAATGAAAACAAATCTTTAAAAATGATAAATGATAAAAAAAAAGGCAAAGAAACGAGAATTGTTTTTTTAAAATACATGAAAAACAAAAAATTGAAAAGAAAGTTCTTTATCTGCATAAAAAATTCACATTCTTAAGGGATATGATTTTCATGTCTTATGGACGAATTATTATTCGATATTCGTAATTTATTGTTTATCCGGTATTTGTAATTTTTTGCAATAAATTTTATAAGCTAAACCGAACATGGGAATAAAATTTTCACTCCGAAGGAGGACATTTTGTATGCAAAATACTATATACTCAAAAAATTCTATATTTTCAAAAATTAAACAAAAAAATCTTAAAATTAAAAAAGATGAAAACAAATAAAAAATTATCCAAGAAAAACAAATATCACTCTTAAAAATGAAAAACAAAGAAAATAATGAAAATTAAAAAAATTCCCAAAGTTGAAAAAAACTGATTTTTTTTCAATGAAGAAAAGGCAAAAAAACATATCTTAAAAAATGAAAAAAAATGAAAAAAAAAAACCAAAGAACATTCTTAAAGCAATAAAAAAAGCTGAAAAAATAAATTAAAAAAAATCTTAAAAAATTGGAAAAAAGACACAAAACACAATTCTGGAAAATAAAAATGAAAACAACAGAATTAAAAAGACTAAAATAACCAAAAAATAAAAATAATAATTATCTGGCAGAAAAAATAGCCACATATTCTTAAGAGAGAATATTCCTATATTTGGTAGGTAAATTATTGGAAAAATTTATGAAATGCCAAAAAAATGAAAAAGTTTTATGAAAAACCCACCACACAATAACATTTCATCGCGTGTCCAGAATTAGCAAAAAATATATCAAGAGGATTCTGAAGGACCTTTTTGCCCTTCCTTCTAATTTATTGAAAACACCCACGAAACTACTCTTAAAAAAACGTTTCGATACTTCATCTTCTTTCATACACTGCTCACTTTCAAATCTAGATTTTTTTTCTCAAAAACTCGTCGGAAAATTTCGGGAAGACCGAGACAAACGGCAAAAGTGCTAAAACGGAGGTCCAAACATCATTTTTTTGCGATTCTAAAATTTTTGAAGGCCGACTAATAGAAAAGCGGTTAATCTCAGGCTCCTCGAAGATACACTCATTTTGCGACAAACCGGACCTCGTTTCGACCTCCCAGTCAAAAGTTATGGCTCTCCAAAGTTTCAACTTACCATAAAATGCAGGAGAATGGCCATTCTCCGTGTTAGAACACGAAGGATGTTAATTTCGCATATAGGTGGCCATTTTCCGTCTTAATTTACACGGAAAATGACCATTCTCTGTGTTAGTAACACGGAGAATGACATTCTCCGTCTTAATTTACACGAAGAATGTCATTCTCCATCTTAATTTACACGAAGAATGACCATTCTCTGTGTTAGTAACACGAAGAATGGCATTCTCCGTCTTAATTTACACGAAAAATGACCATTCTCCGTGCTAAATTACACGGAGAATGGCCATTCTCCGTGTAATTTAAGACGGAGAATGGTCATTCCAGTGTTAAAACGCAGGAGAATGGTCATTCTCTGTGTTAGAAACACGGAGAATGCCATTCTCCGTGTAAATTAACACGGAAAATATGACATTCTCCGTGTTAATTTACACGGAGAATGGTCATTTCCAGTGTTAAAATGTAGGAGAATGACCATTCTTCGTGTCATTTAACACGGAGAACGACCATTCTCCGTGTTAAATTACATGGAGAATGGCCGTTCTCCGTGTTAAATGACACGAAGAATGATCATTCAAATGTTAAAACACAGGAGAATGACATTTTCCGTGTTAATTTACACGGAGAATGACATTCTCCTTATTAAAATGCAGAATAATGACTATTCTTCGTGTTATATCGACGGAGAACAGTTGACAGAAACCTAATTTTTTTATTTTTTTTGTTTTGTGGAAAAAAATTTGACATGAATAAAGATTCAAGAGTTTTTGTTCTTCTTTCAAAACGATGCTAACTCTTATGGAAAAGAAGAAAAGATCTTCTCTCCATAATTGACTTAATTGTCGAAAAAGAAGAAGAAGAAGAAGATGAGCGATGATTGGAGTTCGACTGAAAAAAAACACGGTGAACTACGAACGATCTTTGTGATATCTGCTGAAGATAAGAGCAATGGGATTCAGATCTCTCGTGAAGAAGAAGAAGACGACGACGAGAATCGCAATCCAAATCTGAGTTTGTGCGGAGGGGTAGTTATGGTATTAATTTTGTAAATAAAAAGCATCTAAAGGAAATCTTAGAATAGTTAACGTGAAAATATATAATTCTGGACATTTCATAAAACCCATCCTGCGTGTGGTTTTTTCATAAAAAGCAACCTCGAAATTGGGTTTCTCAGCAATTTTCAGTAAATTATTTATCTGAGTATTCGTAATTTTTGAAATAATTTTTTATAATTTAAACCAAACATGGAATAGATTTTTTTATCCTAAATTTATCCCGAAAAAAATTGCGTAATAAACGCAATAATACGAAAGAAAAGATTCTGCTTACCATGTCATTATGTCCGCAAATCTAATCTTTTAGAACTACATCAATCTAACTCACATGTCAATGCCCGCAACCTTACATATATAATTATTCGAATCATTTTATAAAAATAATAATTATACTGGATGTACATATGAAACTGGAAATTGCTGAGAAACCCAATTTCGGGGTGGGCTTTTATGAAATGCCCACCCGCTGAATGAGTTTTATGAAATACCCAAAATTAAGTATTTTCACGTTAAATATTCCAAGATTCCCTTTTAGATGTCACCCGCTGGAAACTGCTATTTTTATAATACCGAAACTACCCCTCCGCGCGAATTGGTCATCTATATGTATTTGAATTCAAAAAACTCAGATCTGGATTGCGATTTTCGTCTTCTTCTTCTTCACGGGAAATCTAAATTCCATTGCTCTCATCTTCAGCAGAGATCGCAAAGATCGTTCGTAGTTCGGTGTGCTTTTCTTCAGTCGAACTCAGATCATCGCTCGTCATCATCATCACCATCATCATCATCTTCATCGTGGAGACTTTGAAGTTTTCCGACGATTAGGTCAATTGTGGAGAGATGATCTTTCTTCTTCTTTTCCATAAGGATTATCATCGTTTTGAAAGAAGAACGAAACTCTTTATTTCTGAAAAAAAAAATTCTAAAAAAATATATTCTCCGTGTTAAAACCACGGAGAATGACCATTCTCCGTGCTAAAATGACGGAGAATGACTATTCTCCGTGCTAAAATGACGGAGAATGACTATTCTCCGTTTTAAAAACCACGGAGAATGGCATTCTCCGTGTTAAATGACAATTTTCTATGGGTTTTAACACGGAGAATGCCATTCTCCATGGTAAAGTGACGGAGAATGCCATTCTCCGTGGTAAAGTGACGGAGAATGGCCATTCTCCGTCATTTTAGTACGGAGAATAGCTATTCTCCGTGGTTTTAACACGGAGAATAGTCATTCTCCGTCTTTTTTAATACGGAGAATGACCATTCTCCTCCATGTTAACACGAGATTGGTCATTCTCCGTGTTAATATTACGGAGAATGACCATTCTCCGTGTCGAAAAAGACGGAGAATGACCATTATCCGTTGTAAAAAATGACGGAGAATGTTCATTCTCCTGCGTTTTAACACTGGAATGACGGAGAATGTCCATTCTCCTGCGTTTTAACACTGGAATGACCATTCTCCGTGCTAAATTATACGGAGAATGGTCATTCTCCGTTTTATTTAACACGGAGAATGTCATTCTCCGTTTTATTTAACACGGAGAATGCCATTCTCCGTGTTTCTAACACGGAGAATGGTCATTCTTGACCATTCTCCGTGCTAAATTACACGGAGAATGACATTCTCCGTGCTAAATTACACGGAGAATGGCATTCTCCGTATAAATTAAGACTATGACGGAGAATGGTCATTCTCCGTGTAATTTAGCACGGAGAATGACCATTCTCCGTGTAAATTAAGACGGAGAATGTCATTCTCCGTGTTACTAACACGGAGAATGGTCATTCTCCGTGTAAATTAAGACGGAGAATGACATTCTCCGTGTTACTAACACGGAGAATGACCACCCTCATGCGAAATTAACATTTTTTGTGTTCTAACACGGAGAATGGCCATTCTCCTGCATTTTATGGTTAGCTGAAACTTTGAAGGGCCATAACTTTTGACTGGGAGGTCGAAACGAGGTCCCGTTTGTCGCAAAATGAGCGTATCGTCGAGGAGACTGAAAGTAACAATTTTTTCGTTAGACGGCCTTCCGAAATTTTAGAATCGCAAAAAAATGATGTTTGGACCTCTGTTTTAGCACTTTTGTCGTTTGTCTCGGTCTTTCCGAAATTTTTCGACGAGTTTTTGAAGATTTTTGAGAAGAAAACCTAGATTCGAAAGTGAGCAGCGTATGGAAGAAGATGAAGTATCGAAACATTTTTTTAAGAGCAGTTTCGTAGATGTTTTCAATAAATTAAAAGGAAGGGCAAAATGGTCATTTGGAACCCGCTTTGGATAAGTTTATCTAATTCTGGACACGCGATGAAAGTTTTTTTAGCGGGGGTTTTACATAAATTTTTTTTAGTTTTTGGGCATTCCATAAATTCTCCCCATATGAAACATAAAAAACACAATTATAAAATAATTATTTCCGACCTGATAATTGATGTGGAACTAAATCTTAAGAATTTACACTGTTATGTGGGACAAGTGCTCCGCATTCATTTCACCCTAGCCCACATGTTAGTGAGCTTGATATTTTCTGAGATAAGTACTTAGGCCTCGTTTGGTTCGCGGAATGGAAGGGAAAGGAAATCAATTCCTTGTCATTTCCTTTCCTTTGGGAAACTTTAATTCCTATTGATTTTCCTTTCCCATGTTTGGCAATGCTAAGAAATTTGGAAAGAAAAGTGAATACTTCAATGTTGGAAAGTGATTCCTTCATTGGATGGATGGAATCACTTTCTCCCCTAATTTTCCTTCTATTGGGAATCACTTTTCTTTCCTCCTCAATTCCTTGGGCGTCCAATTATAGAAAAGTAATCACTTTCCTTTCCCAACCGGGAGATTCCGCGAACCAAACGAGGCCTTACTCTAACCAGAATGTGCATCCAAATAAATCTCTTTATAGTTTATACTGATAAGAACCAAGCACGGAAAGAAAATCCATACGTCCAAATTCCCAACTACCCACCGTTCAGAAGTCTAGTATAAATTCTAATAACATAGAATTGTTCTATGTTGCATCAATTAAATATTAGCTAAAAATCTCCACTAATCCTAATTATACCTTGTTTTTTTTTTTTCTCTATTACTTTTTTTTCGTATTGCCGGACAATACAAGTTTCAGCCGACTCTCTCACTGGAACCTGCGCTCAAGAGAAGAGTAACCTATTCCTTCCGGGACGACGCAAGCTTTTAGGACGAATTCCCTTCGTCATGTGGCATTCTTCTATTTGATCATGTCTTCCCCCAACTTCACCCCCTCCCCCTCCCTCCCAATATTTGCTTGGGTCAATAAAGGAGTGCCATGTGGTGGAGGGGCACAGAGGGATGAAGTTTTTGAAGGTACATATAGCATCACTTTTCTATCCGCGATATTACTCTAATGACATCATGTGGTACCCGTGGCAACACCATGCCATGTACAGGTTGGACGACCGAGACCCCCCATGAACAGGTCACACTAGTGTTAACGACTTCCTCGGATTCCAATCCACTTTCGGACGTGTATCTCGAGGCCACGGGGCCGGCCCAGGGGTAAGCCAAATAAGACTTCGGACTTAGGTAACCCTCCTATGCTTAGGACAACCTCTAGGTTCGGTTGACCCCAATTGAGGTCGGGGTCACGGGTGACCCTCTAAGATTATTCTACAGTAAAGACCAAAGAGCAACCAAAACTAGCTCTGTATAGGATAACCCAATCTCCTTGGCTGCCTGAGTCGGCCCTGCTCGGGCAGCCGAAGGAATCGGTCTTCGTGGTTCAACTACTAGAAAGCCGACGATCCTCTGACCCCGAGGATGAACGAATACGCCTGGGAGGAGGTAGGTGCAGCAGATGGCGTTCTTCAAGCACGGAGCGAGGCCACACTGGGCAAAGAAGAGGCTGCATTTCTGGGCGTGCAACAGAAGAATACGAATATGAATAAGTTTGCCGCAGCGAAGAAGCAAATGGACCCTCAAGGGATGTTTTCGAGCCGGTGGTTGGCCGACCGAGAAAGCAGCAAACGGCGTATAGGTGTGCACTGGAAGGGGAATGGTTACGTTCAGAAGATAGGCATTGCATTGATAGCCCAAGCGAAGGGAATTTGTGCAAGCCAGGGCTGGTTTAACAACAGCCAAGGGTCTGCAGATTTTTCTAGTTCTTCCAAAAGAGGTGTTACTAGTGATTTTGTAACTTGGTAGCATTTATAAGATGAGAAACTCAAATAAATCAAAATGCTCTGAACTTAAGTTTCAACCAAGCCTAGCTTGTGTCTCAAACTTAAAGCTTTCGTGAATATAGGATCGCTCAAAGCTGGTGTAATCGACTAATATATTGTTGGTGTTGGGTCATTCTAGTGTAAACTTAAAACTGATCTTTGGTTATTATACTAGGTTGTTGGCAAGTTATACGAGATCGTTGTCAACTAGAAAAAATGTACAGACTCAGACTTCTTAATCATGCTCCAATCTGATAGTTATCTGCACTGTAAAGAAAGGATGAGACTTATGCCAATTCTCCTCAAATATAAAGAATATGAAGGTTTGGTGCTCGAATAAGCATAATGTAGTCAAATGGACAACTTTTTCCCATTGTATACATGAACCATATACTACTAGGGAGAGAGCAAATATATAACGCCCCGTGGGGGAACTCCATCCCGCACCATCGGATCGGGAGGGCCCGCGTGGGACGCGCGCGTCTGATCCAACGATCGAGAGCAACTGGGCTCCACGGGTGGAGGCGGAGCTCCCGATCGGTACCTATGTCCAACCATTGTCACGATGTTGGTGTTGGATCTTTTCATAGTACTCTTCAATCATATTACCAACAATTTAACTGGATTATTTGAATCCTATATTGACCCTCACTACAACTCCAGAGTTTTGGTATGGTGGCAGGGACTTTAACATTTGGTTTCCTAGATAAGTCAGACTTTAGGCTCCTGCTTAAAAGGGCTATTATTTTGTGATAATAGGGATGTAATCTTCACTTCCCAAGTTAATATACATTGCTCTTTGCTGTCAAGAAGCCGAGGGACCAGAATTCATAGGTTTTCTGGGGACAGGATACGCACAGGCTATCTAATTATCTAATATGTTTCATTCAGGGTTAAGAGGCACAGGCTATCTAATTATCTAATATGTTTCATTCAGGGTTAAGAGGCCTTGGCCAGCCTGACGGTTCCGTTGCCATTGATTTCAATTACTATTAGATATTATGAGCTTTCAACTCTGAGGCTTATTGAAGATATTATATGGAGTAGATGGCATCCTACAATTACTATTATATTCCTTGAATCAAAACCATCAGTGTGTTCCTAACATTCCCTCAGAATAATTTCATCTGTTCCTACTGGGAGCTAATAAGGAATAATAACATCAATAAAACTAATACGAACTTTACTATCACACTTAGAATGCCCCCTTTTGATATTTTATCTAAAAGTATCCTTACCCCTATCTCGTCATACTTTTGTAAGACGATAAATTTGTACATCTAGTTGCTGAAATATTTGTACTAGATAGTAAAATCAAGTTGCCAATAATTGTAAGATGCCCGAATATTTTCAGCAAGCAGCGCAAATATAACTAATTGCCCCTAAAAGCACGGTCTTTTCAGAAGTACTATGTATGGCGAAGTGTGTATGGATTTCTAAAGCTACCAAGAAAGCTTAAGAAGCACAAAAATAAGCTGAAGTGGGAAATATGGACCAATAGGATAGGAGAGTGAGCCGAATGGGGAAGTGAAAGGTCTCAAGGAGCGGGACCTTCTCAAGCATGGGATACGCAACTGTGGTGCACCCTAGTATCAAGTTAGAAAATACCCCTGGTATAAAGTTAAACAACTAAATGCTCCTTGAATTGAGGGATGGATTTAGTCTTATTTCCCGTGAATAGTCAATGATCCGGACTGAATATAGCTTAGATGGTCAAGATCAATAATATCTCATGCTAAAAATAGTTCTAGAACTGTGAACCTTTTGTGATGAACAAATATCATGCTAATTTACGATAACTAAGATCCAACGAACTGAGGTTTGATAAAGCAAGTATTTGAAATGTGAAGAGAGTAAAATGAAATTCATCATGTGTTTCTTGGAAACATAAAACCAATCTGGAAACATGGGATAAGCATTTATGTACAAAGTTCGAAGTTCACAGTAACAATGAGCATGTTAAGAGGTTGAGCAGGTTTATAACATGTGTATACTTGGGAGATAGAACAAGACATACCTAGAGCTCTTTATACCACTACTCAGGCAGTGTTGGCAGATACTTGAAGATATACCATCTGAGTGTACCCATTGAAAACTGATGTCTCGAGTCGTGTTAGGCCAAGCCTCTGAAACAGTCCAAATCTTCCATCTTCAACAATTGGATCAGGTGCACGAGCAGGGTCGTATCTTGTTTGGTGTGTCAAGGAGGGACCAGCCACCGGTGGGAGCTCCCAGTATACATCTAAAACTGATTCCACAAACCTGCTGTTCTGAAAATGTTCAGCATAGGAGATTGCCTTGTTGCTGTGGTTAAAATTATCACGCATATGTCCTCGAACACCCCACCACGCTTCCCCTTTCCCACATAGCTCATCTATGTCCACAGCCTTCTCCCAGAACTTTGTTCTTTTCATTCTTATTCTAGCTTCATCGCTATCTTTAAAGCAGCTATGACCACCACCTACAACAAGAAACAGAAGGATTTTAGAATAGAGATCCTGAAGCTACATAAACACGAACAAAGGGTACCCTTAGCTAGTTTTGGCATATCAGAACTTGCAGGACAAAGAGATTGATCTCAACCGTACCCGTGATGGGCATTTCATACCTAGCATAGGACAAAACTCATGTATTGTAAGTTTTGAAGATTAATTATAGTGAAGAGTCAAGACGTGCAATTAAACAAAAATCCCTCTGAAAATGTTATTCAAACCCTAGGAAGTTCAGAAGAACAAACTAGGGGACGAATTACTAAATATCTATCATACTAGTTGAATTCAGAAGATGTTTCCTGTAATAATGTCAATCAGCACAATTTCCTCTTTTTCCTAGTTCCATTTAGAGAATCATTGAAATAATTCTCCATTCTATATACAAGCCATTATAACTTTTACCACTATGCTATTTCACAAGATTTTGTAAAAAGCGCATTCTCATGCCACGAGGTTCCCGCTTACACAAGGTCGAGAGAGGGTCAAGATGTACACAAACTTACTCCCATACAAAAAAGGCCGTTTCGCTAACTCAAACCTACATCCTCCCACATTCAAGCAACAGCCTTACCGTCATGCCAGACAACGCCCTCATTTTACAAGATTTTGTGTTCTCATTTATTTTCCTCAAATAGTAAAGCTTTATCCTTATTATCTCTTTTTACTTAAAGTTTGTGTAATCCTTTTGACTTATCTTAAACAATAAGGCACTTATTTGTAGCCAGGGAGAACTCTCCAAGTTTCCCTAGACTATAGGGGAGTCTAGACGAAGAGCTAAGACGATACATTTTGCTATGGGGCATTGAATTCATCATTATGACACATTGAGCCAAAAAGTGGGGAAACAAACAACAATCCCCTGCTAATAAGGCACATATTTGTGAGTTTTCAGTTTTCCATACTAACTATTTCAGAAAGGCCATATATAGGGTGGTACCACATTTCGGGAATGTAATTTGTTTGAATCCACGTGTCTGGCCTAGCCTCTGAACAAATACAGACAATAGAAAAATTGTTAAAAATCTAGTAGCAATAACAAACAAATAAAAAGGGTCCAATCTCATCAGGTTTTATTGTAAGCTGGCTCAAGAATGATCCTACGCAGCTTTAGCTCTAAACTTCTGTCCTATATAGCTTATTGAATCATCCGCTAGATTTGTAATTTTCTTTGGCAGGTTTAGCATGAGTCAGATTTGATGAATCTGGTTATGTCACTGGATTTCTTTGGGATCATACTTCAGTCAGTTTCCGATCAATAAGACTACCCATATGACATGTACTTTTTTTGGTGGTGGTGGTGGGTGGGTGTGGGATTGGGGTGGGGGTGGGGATCCCCCTTTAGTTATCTAGTTCCCGTATTTTTATTATTTAGTTAATGGTTTATGAAAAAATATACAATTGAGTGGTTCTCTAGTTGGTAAGTGCATGTGGTTTTAAGATAGAGGCTTAAGTTCAATTCTCTTTGGCCATATTATATCCTCTCTTTTTTATCAATTCAATATAACATCCTCTTAGAATTCTAATTTAAGGTATTTTTGCTAGGAAAACTATAACACCAGCCATGTTTTATGGATAAGAATGTAGGGCAATTATCATGTCCAGAAAATGAATTTAGTTGATATGAGAATGCTAAGATGGATGAGTGGCAAACATTAAAAGATAGGATAATAAATGAGCATATTAGAGGTGGTACCCATGGAGGATAAGATTGGGGGAAATCGTCTTAGGTGGTCACGACATGTGTAGCATAGGCCAATAGATGCAGCGGTTAGTAGTAATAAGATATTAGTCAAAGGAGCTCCTAGAAGTAAATGTAGGCCTAACTAACATGGTTTGGGTTTGTAACAAACAATTTGGCTTTAGCTAATGTTACAGTAGACATGGCCCTCAATAGAGGCGAATGAAAGAAAGTGATTAAAACAGCCGACCCCAACATTTTGGATAATGGCTTTGTTGTTGTTTTAGTGTCGAAATCTCATGATAGACTTTTGGAAAGTATATCATTCCAGGAAAAAATCGTCCTTGGATGGATTTTATTTGTATTGACTGAAATATTTGGGATAGGCCTTCTAATTTGATTGACATAATCTTTGATTCTATCCAAAATTTATGTGCTTCTTTCAACCAAGACTGCTATCTGCGCTATGAACTCCCACCTAAAGGAACCAACAGTAAGGAAGCACAGAACCACGGGACACTCCAAAATGTGTGTTGTATCCTTTCAACCTAGACTGCTCTCTATGCTATGAACTCCCACCTAAAGGAACTAACAGTAGGAAGCACAGAATCACTGGCTCCAAAGTGCGTGTTGTATACTTCTAGTGTTTGTGTTGGACACGTATTGGACATGACCAGGACACTCCAAAATTGCACTAGGACATGCCAAAATCGACACTATGTGTCACCATGTCTCTATTGTTTCATCGTGTATCTGTATCCATGCAACACAGAATCTCCCTATCTTCCTACTTGTTCTGTAAATCAACATTGAATATCATCATATAGCAACTCTTAAGTTCTCTTACATTCTGTAAGATTATTCCATATAGGTAAAATGTTATAACAGGTCATGCACATCAAATTCAATTATGTTTGCAAGTTTGTTGGTGGTTCCTAGCAAAGAAGTTATTTGATCAAGCACTCAAATGAAAACATGGTTAGCTTCAAAAAGAAACTGCGTCATCTAGTGAGACTAGTCAACAATTGATGTAGCATAATCACAAGTGAAATACACTGTATACAAAGCATAATAATTTGAAGTGCACAAAGAATAGAGATCTAGACTAACCACAAGAATGCGGGTACAAACCTCTTATGTAAAATTGGTCACATATCTGGCGCAGGGAGTAATGATCTCCAGTCCCTGTGTCATAGTTGTCCTCAAATATGAGATGCTGGAAACCAGCTTTTAATGCTTGTTTTAATCTGCCAACCACAAATAGAAAAAGTTTGATTAAACTTAAAAAGTTTATGAGAAGTAGATTAAGCTTAAAAGTCGCCAGGAAAAGAAACATTAGAATAATCGTTTGCTAGGATCTCTTGAATACTGTATATTAGATTCCTCGAGTGAAATTCGAAATTTAGTGCATCTTTTGTTTTAGCATCTATGCTTCAGTGAGAAGTATCAACAGGGTGGATACACATACCTCTTAAGTTCATTCTGGTGATCATCAAAAAAGACAACCACCTGACTGAGATCTGAAATTCCATGTTTCTGTAGAAGTTGTTCCCATTGGACACTCCCAAAATCTACAAAGTCCTTCCCAGCAAGGTAAGTACAGTTCCCATCAACATATGCTGGACCCTTCTTCAAGTACTTCTCTGGGTGGCGGGGTGAGAGAGAGATGATTGGTGTATCTGGCATAGATTGCCGCAGGACCCAAGTAGAATGCCCCTTAAAAGCCCCGCTTTCTATCATCAGATTTGGTTTGAGCCAACGTGTCATAAACCACAGTCCAAAGCTGTGGTCAAATCCCATCCCGTACATGTTGTTCTTGATTGGACGGGTCTCATATATAGGAACAAACTCTTCCAAGCCTTTAAGCAAATCTTTCGAGGTCCATTCTACTGTTTTCTCATGTTTCGATCTGCCTTTTACCAAGAAAAAGAATTAAAAAGTATGTGAAGGAAAATAAAATGATCAGTCATTCTCTGTTAACTATGGTAACAATAAAGCCTTTATACCACAATTTTGAGGTCAATTATTGATAATGACACCAATAAAAATGCCGGAGACATGTTCATGTAGTAGCAGTAATAGAATGTCAAAGATAATATTCAACAACATACCAAGTTTCCACAAGATGCAAGAAAATATATAGAAACTTAAACCGACAGAGTAGAATGAACAGAAGTATACAATGAAATATAATTAATTAAGAAAAACATCATTAACGAAAATATGCTCACTATAGCACAACTACCTGTAGAACCCTAGAGGGGGGGTAAATAGGGAAATTAAAAATTAACTACAACAATTGATGCAATAAAGACAATTGAAAGTAAAGAGTAGAAAGATCAAACGCAAGGATGTATCCTGGTATCCTCTTTTGAGGCAATCCAGTCCCGGAACTCTCTCTGGCTTTAATCCACTATTTAACCAAATAGTACACACGAGTTTGGATCCGAAGAACTCGCCAACTTCAACACGAGTTTGGATCCGAAGACTCGCCAACTTCTACACACGAGTTTTCTTACGAAGGCTCGCCAACTTCAAACAAAATATAAGAGAACTTGTTGATCTTCTAACACGTGAAGATCGAAATGTACAACTCTTTAATACTCTAGCACTTTGGGAGAGGATGACAATGAAAAGCTTGGAAGAGTATTAATGGTGGAGCTCTTGGTTGTTGGAAAAATTATGGTAAGAGTTGGTGAGAAAGCTCAAGAGAGAGAGCTTTCTTTTATAGGAGAACCAAGAGTTGGTGGCATTTAATGCTCTGAATACAGACAGACCGGCATGCCGTCGGTATGCAGCGGCATACCGTCGGTATACCGGCCAAATAGTAACGGTCATATTAATGACCGTTTGAGAGCATTAAATGCTGCCATTAATGCTAGTCAGGGCAATTCAAAAACCAAATATTTGAAACTCGGTATACCGCCGGTATGCCGGAGCATGCCGCCGGTATGCCGACAATTTGTCACAGCAAGTTTTTAGGTTGCTAAAAACGGTATACCGCCGGTATGCCGGAGCATGCCGTCGGTATGCCGACAATTTGTCACAGCAACTTTTGGGTCGCTAAAAACGGTATACCGCCGGTATGCCGGAGCATGCCGTCGGTATGCCGACAATTTGTCACAACAACTTTCTGGACACAAAAATCGGTATACCGTCGGTATGCCGGAGCATGCCGCCGGTATGCCGACAGTTCGTCACAGCAACTTTCTGAGCTCTAAAAACGGTATACCGTCGGTATGCCGGAGCATGCCGCCGGTATGCCGCTCTGTAGGTATTTGATTTTTGACTTGTTCTTTTTACTTGTCATCCGTCCTTAGGTGTTTACAAATATACCTAGACTTGTACAGGCACAGAGACTCTAAGCAGGAAGACGTCGTCTTATGCAGGGAACGCCGGTAACTGCTTCAGTCTTCAATGTAAAAGATGATTGCGCTTGAACGGAAGAACTCCAGTAGTAGATCTTCTGATAATATTTGAATCTGAAGAACAGAAGACTAAACTACGAAGATGCTGTTAATAATCAAAATAAAATGTGCCAACA
>JANAVB010038877.1:0-29100 GCA_029216955.1 Iris pallida
TTCCATGGGCCAAAATCACTAATCATGACTTGTGAAATCACAAGCCATTTTCTATTCCAATAAATTCCTAATTTCCCCAAAAAAATTCTAATGGATTTGATATCACTAACTTAGGTCAAGCTAGGGTTTCTTAACCTAACCAAATAGTCATGACCTAGGTTAGCCTCTAGGACAGTCTCCTAAGTCAACACCAGTCAAAGTCAAAACTAGCACCAAATCAATTATACTAAAAAATCACTAAAAATTCTAATAATTATAATTAATACTAACTATCACTAACCATGGTTAGCTAAGACTAGCTATGACTAATCTAGGTTAGGTCCAAACCAAGTTAGGCTAATCACAATACATGACAATCAATTAAATAATATTAAAATTACACCATTCTTAATAACACATTAAATTCCAATAATATATATTAAATTCAATTAAATTCAAAATGACAAAAATACCCTCGAACTGGAAATGATAAATGAAACACCCTAATCACATGGCTAGGCTCTAGGTTAAGCTGTCTCTAGTGTTACACTATCAAAACACCAAAATCATAAGTCATGATTTAAAATAGTTTTAAAATGATTTAAAAATTACCAAAAATCATATCATTATTAAAAGATTAAAATTACAAAATTTTAAAATTACCCTCATTTGGAAAACTGGGTGTTACAATGCGGCCTCATGCGGTCCATGCGGCACTTGCGGCCATGAGGTCATGCGGCTCATTCGGCCAGGCTGCTGCTGCTGCTGCCGCATGGAGGGCTCCGCTGACTGTGCATGCTACAAGTCAGTTATGGAAAGACTGATTCAATGCGATTAATTCAGATCCACTTTTTGTGGGATTTGAATTAATTTCGTTGCTATCTTTGTAGAATTTGAATTAATTTCGTTGCTATCTTTTTGGAATTTGATTCAATCTTTCCATAACTGAAGAGGCGGCTAGGGTTTCCACCCTCTCTCTATATATACTCTCTTTTGGCCTCTTTTGTGAAGTACTACGAATTTTATAAGTCAGAAGAGAGAGAGAGAGAGAGAGAGGGAGCGGCTGCCGCCATTGCAAGTCCATCCGAGGAGTCAGAACAGAGGTGACTTCGAGCGTTCCACAAGTTCTTCAACTTTCTGGTTCCTGGAAGTAATTCGTGTGGGGCGAATCTTACTTTGAGCAATGGTGTTTTGACACCCCAGCAACCTTTCTTCATCTCATCTTTCTCTAGATTATTGTAACTTGTTCTGTCCCAATTGCAACACGTTTGCAAGGAAGAACGAGAGATCTTCTCTTCTCTATTTCCCTCCTTTATATTGTAATCTGGCTATTTGGCTTTTTGTATCATCGTAGATCTTGAGTTTGATCACTGCAAAGTTTTTGTGTGACTCTCAGATCTCGATTGCATCAGTTTTTCCATCTTTGATCAAGCCCCGGGAATAACAATCTCAAAGCAAGATCCTTGTAGATGGAAAACATTAATGCTTCGCTCGTCCAATCGGACTACTGCAAGTTGGAAAAGTTCGATGGAGAGCACTATCAAGTCTGGAAGAGGAAGGTTTATCTAACTCTTCAACTCAAAGACGTTGATCATGTACTGTTGGAGGAAGAACCTTCTGTTCCAGATACTGGATCTACTGCCGCAATTAATGCGGCTACCAAACTCCAGGCCAAATGGAGAAGGAAAAATAGCATCTGCAGGCTTCTCATCCTGAATACTATGGAGGATTCCCTGGCAGAATCCTACTCGAAGAAGGAATTTACCAGAGACATATGGGAGTCTGTGGAAAAACTGTATGAAGAAGACAGGAACAGGAGAAAAATGTTTGTGGTTGAAAAATATCACAAATTGCTCTTTGAGGACGAGAAGTCCATGTTGCCACAGGTGAAGGAATTTCTGAAGCTGCGTCAGAAACTGGAAGACGAAGAGATGCCCCTTCCCGACAAGTTTGTCGTTGGAGTGATCGTCTCAAAACTTTCTGCTGGATGGAGTACCTTCTATGCAAGGATGCTCAGAAAGAAGCTTGACATTAGCTTGGGAGATCTACTTCAAGAGATCCATGTTGAGGACGAGATGCGTTCCCAACAGAAGATGGACACTCTGTCCAAACAGTTGGCTAAGGCCAATCTAGTACAGACGAGAGATCCCAAGGGGAAGCAGGCGGCTTCTCATCACAAGAAGAAGGACTTCACTAATCTAAAAGTGAAGGGTCCTTCATTCAAGCAACAGAAGTCCAAGTCCCACGTGACTTGTTTCAATTGTAGCAAGAAAGGCCACTACAAGAGTGAATGCAGATCCAAGCCTAAACAATCAGAGAAAGGTGAGCCTAGTAAGGTTTCATTGGTTTCTAACATTGTTGCTATGATCGCACAGGTCACAACTGTGGGGGTTGACTCTGACTGGTGGATAGACACTGGTACGACTTGCCATGTCTGTTCTGGCAAGGAATGGTTCGTCACGTACCAACCGATATCTGAGAAGGTTGTCTTGGCAAACCAAGCCCAAGCTGAAGTTCTGGGGATCGGAACTGTGGAGCTGAAACTCACTTCTGGGAACACTCTGACACTTCAAGGTGTGAAGCATGTTCCGGTGATTGCCAAGAACCTGATCTCTGGGAGCCTGCTCTGCAACGCAGGCTTGACGATGGACATCAATGCTGGTCAGATGGTGATGTCCAAGAAGGGAACATACTTCGGAAAGGCTTATCAAACTGAAGGAATGTTTAAAATTCAGCTTGTCAACCAGTTTAATGACATTAATGCAGTTACATTTTCTGATTATTCTCTTGAGTTGTGGCATAATAGACAAGGACATGTTCATTGTAAAAGAATTAACAAAATGTTTAGTCTAGAACTTATCTCCAAATATGGGGGTAAGGTGGAGAAGTGTGAAGTGTGTGCTCAGACGAAGATCACAAGGAAACCCTTTCATCGGGTCAATCGAAGCACAGATCTTCTGGAATTGGTACACTTCGATATCTGTGACTTTAAACATTTCTCCACAAAGGCCGGGATGAAGTATTTCATAACCTTCATCGACGACTTCTCAAAATACGCGTTCATCTACTTGCTCAAGACTAAAGACGAAGCTTTCGAGAAGTTCAGAGAGTTCAGGGCCGAAGCTGAACGGTAGACTGGACAACAACTCAAAAGGTTGAGAAGTGATCGAGGAGGGGAGTACAGGTCTCATAACTTTGCATCGTTCTGCAAAGAACATGGAATCATATGCGAGACTACTGCTCCATATTCTCCTCAATCCAACGGAGTATCAGAGAGGAAGAACCGAACATTAACAGAAATGATGAATTCAATGCTGCTTACTGCAGGTCTTCCAAAATGCTACTGGGGAGAAGCTGCATTAACGGCCACTTTCATTCTGAATAGAGTGCCATATGCAACTTCGGACGTAACTCCTCATGAACTCTGGTTCAATGTCAGACCAAACTTGAATATCATTCGAGTGTGGGGGTATCTGGCGTATGTGAAGCTCCCAGATTTGAAGATTCAGAAACTGGGGACAAGGACTATGAAGGCGATCTTCTTGGGGTATGCCGAAAAGAGTGCTCGGAGATTTCTTGATATTAAGTCAAATCATATCATCGAATCTCGCGATGCTGAATACTTTGAAGACAAGTTTGTAAAAGACAAAAACATTGTTCTTTCGGACATTCCAAAAAATGATGTAGGTGCAAATGAGACTGAAATCTCATATGGGCCAGTAGTCCAAGAAGAAGCTGTTGTTGATGAAACAACTCTTGTACCAGAACTCGCAGAGCCGTCAGCAAAGCGAGCGAGGAGACCTAAAGACTTCGGAGATGACTTTGTCACCTATCATGTAGAAGCAGATCCGCTTACCTATGATGAGGCGATGAAGACCAGAGATGCTATCTTCTGGAAGGAGGCAGTGAATGACGAGTTTGACTCTATCACCTCCAATAACACATGGGTGTTGGTAGATCTACCTGAAGGAGAAAAACCCATCGGATGTAAATGGATCTTCAAGAAGAAGATGAAGGCAGATGGAACTATTGACAAGTTCAAGGCCAGGCTGGTAGCCAAAGAATTTTCTCAGAAACAGGAGATAGACTACTTTGACACGTACGCTCCAGTTGCTCGGATGACCACCATCAGAATGTTAATCGCTCTAGCAGTTATACATAAGTTGGTGATACATCAGATGGATGTAAAGACAGCATTCCTGAATGGGGAGCTGACCGAAGAGATTTACATGCAACAACCAGATGGATTTGTCGTCAAAGGTCTTGAAGACAAAGTCTGCAAGTTGGTAAAATCATTGTATGGTTTGAAGCAAGCTCCCAAGATGTGGCATGAGAAGTTTGACAAAGTTATTAGGGCAAACGGCTACAGAGTCAGCGAGACGGACAAATGTGTTTACATAAAGTTTGCTGATGGAAGAGGAGTCATCGTTTGTCTGTACGTAGACGACATGCTAATCCTAGGGACGGATATAGGCTGTGTCACGGAGACAAAGAAGTTTCTCTCAACCAAGTTCAGTATGAAGGACTTGGGGGATGCAGATGTCATCTTGGACATAAAGATCATCCGGACAGACACTGGAGTAGCGCTATCACAATCTCACTACATTGAGAAGATGCTCACACGCTATGGGTATAAGGATCTTCTAGGGATCGATACGCCATACATGGGTGATCAGAAGCTGAAGCCAAACTCGAGGGAAAGTGTCAGGCAGCTGGAGTATTCTAGCATTATCGGAAGTTTGATGTACGCAACCACTACCACAAGGCCTAACATAGCTTTCTCCATAGGAATGCTGAGTCGGTTCACAAGCAACCCAGGGATTGAGCACTGAAAAGCTGTGAAGCGGGTGATAAGATATCTCAAGAAGACTCAGACATATGCACTACACTACAACGGGTATCCGACAGTAGTGGAAGTGTTCAGTGATGCTAGCTGGTGTTCAGAGGTGGAAAGCGAAAGATCCACAGGAGGATATGTCTTTTCCTTGGGTGGAGCTGCTATATCGTGGAAGTCAAAGAAGCATACTATACTCTCTCGTTCCTCCATGGAATCTGAATTCTATGCACTTGAAACTGCAGCAGATAAAGCAGAATGGCTTCGGGAGCTCATGTATGATCTTCCAGTGGTTGGGGCTCAGATACCGGCGATACCGATATACTGTGACAACCAGACGACTGCGGCGGTAGCATCAAATGACCTCTTCAATGGAAAGAAGAGGACTGTGCGGTTGAAGCACAGGACAGTACACGATCTTATCAAAAGAGGTGTAATTGCAGTGATTGATATTCGGAGTCAGGAGACCTAGCAGATCCGTTCACAAAGGGCCTCAAGCGCCATTTGGTCGATGACACAGCTTGTAAAATGGGCTTGAAGGCATTCTGATAGTGTGTCTTTGTAATCCTACCATAAAGTTTTATGCTATTAGTTCAAAGAGAAATCTACTAGGCATCTAACTTTTGGTTCAAAGGAGGATCACTGACTGGAAAACTATCAGGTAACAGTGGGTACTTGTTCTCTGGAACATGGAAGGGATACGGATCCATAACCACTGTTGTCTACTATGTATTTTCTGCAGAAAAAATAGATCCTGTGGAAGGTTGGCTTAAACGCCTTAATGAGTTCTCAGGCAGAGTGAATGCCTGGTGTGCTTTACAGGAAGCACGGTAGAGCAGCACTACAAGGAGTGAAACTCCATGCTACAGTGGGGTGATTCACCATGAGGTTCCCAGGTCTGGGGTAATGCCTCGGCTTTGCAAGCCAAGTCATAGCGGCGTAGCACCGCAAATAGGCAGGTAGCCTAATGCTGTATGACGTAATTAAAGAGTTGTAGACAACACTATAAAGGGGAGGATAGCCCCATGTTACAGTGGCACGACACCACGATGAGGTACCCAGGTAGGGGTAAAGCCTCGGCCTTGCAAGCCATGTCGTTGTGGCGTAACACCGCAAGGAAGCCTTAGGCTTCATGCTGAGTAGATTGGCACTACAAAGAGGCTGAGACCTCATGCTATAGTAGTATAACACTACGATGAGGTTCCCAGGTAGGGGTAATGTCTCGGCTTCAGGCCATGTCATAGCGGCGTAGCGCCGCAAGGAAGCGCAAGGATTCATGCCATGTCTCTTTAATAAAGAACTCACCTATAGTGTATGGAAAGAGATATCAGGCCGTCTCTTGAGGGTAAACTTGTAGACGCCCAAAATTATACACTGAAATCAGGCTGGCACAGGGCCTTTAATGTGCAGCCAGAAGCACACGTAACTACACTTTGTGAGTGGGAAGAATTACAATTGTGGTGCAGAATTCAAGGCGTAGTCCATTCTTGTATCACATTGTTATTTAATCCATGCGGGAAGATTCAAGTCGTCAGCGACATCTATCCTAATGCAAAATGGACAGTTACTGTGGGAAACGCTCAACCCTAGACACATATATATGTTGTGATATCTGGGGGATTGTTGGTGCTTTCTTTACATGGAGAGAGCTTGCTCTCAACATGCCTTGTAAAAGTTTAGTCCCACATCGGAAATGTACCATGAGTTATCTCAACATATATACTTGGTTGTGTTGTTGAGAGATCCACATGGGGTGGTGACCCTAAGGAGGGAACCATGTGGGTGATTTTAATAGGAGGTAAGAATAAGACTCCAAGAATTAAGCATTAATGCTTTTGTCATTCTCTTGGATTAATTCCATAGCGACTCGGACTGGGACTCGGACTCGGGCTCGGGCTCGGGCTCATGGGCTCATGAGACGTAACGTGGCGTTTTGTTGGCGCACTTTGCACTTAACACGTCAGCAGTCATGCGGTTCATATGCGGCCATGCGGCATGCGGCTCATATGCGGCCACATGCGGTCCATGCGGCCAGGCTGCTGCTGCTGCTGCTGCCGCATGGAGGACTCCGCTGACTGTGCAGGCTACAAGTCAGTTATGGCAAGACTGATTCAATGCGATTAATTCAGATCCACTTTTTGTGGGATTTGAATTAATTTCGTTGCTATCTTTGTGGGATTTGAATTAATTTCGTTGCTATCTTTTTGGAATTTGATTCAATCTTTCCATAACTGAAGAGGCGGCTAGGGTTTCCACCCTCTCTCTATATATACTTTCTTCTGGCCTCCTTTGTGAAGTACTACGAATTTTATAAGTCAGAAAAGAGAGAGAGAGGGGGAGCGGCTGCCGCCATTGCAAGTCCATCCGAGGAGTCAGAACAGAGGTGACTTCGAGCGTTCCACAAGTTCTTCAACTTGCTGGTTCCTGGAAGCAATTCGTGTGGGGCGAATCTTGCTTTGAGCAACGGTGTTTTGACACCCCAGCAACCTTTCTTCATCTCATCTTTCTCTAGATTATTGTAACTCGTTCTGTCCCAATTGCAACACGTTTGCAAGGAAGAACAAAAGATATTCTCTTCTCTATTTTCCTCCTTCATATTGTAATCTGGCTATTTGGCTTTTTGTATCATCGTAGATCTTGAGTTTGATCACTGCAAAATTTTTGTGTGACTCTCAGATCTCGATTGTATCAGTTTTTTTCATCTTTGATCAAGTCCCGGAAATAACAATGGCCACATCCTCCTCGGAAGTGATTGCATACGGTCCGATTACCACCATCAATCAAGGCTCTTTAAAATGGTTGAACGTCTCTTCTCTGCCCTGTGAAGGAGAGCAAAGTGCTGTCCAAGAAGTTGGTTTGATGGAGGAGAAGGAGAAGTAACGTTGTCCCCTGCCTTCAGCACTTGACATGCCCCTAGCAGCAAGTGGAAATGAAGCACCTACTCAAGAAAAATTGACCCAATATATATAATGAATAAGGTTAATTATTTCATATATGTGTTGTTGGGGCTCCCTTTGACATAAGTAACAACATAGAGCTAGCATCCGCGAATAACTCCCATGGCTCCTCCTGACAAGGGGTGAGCGTTCTCCAGTTTTGGAGTAGCCGAATCGTTTTTCGGTTCGGTTTCGGTTTTGACTAATTTCGATTCAATTTTGATTTTTGATTTTTAGAATCTCGATTTATTCGATTTTGACTATTTCGCTTCGATTTAAACCGAATAAACCGAACGCTCATTCGTGCTCCCTACTCCTTGTAGGCCACCTTACTTCACCTTCACTTTGTTCATATTCTAAAAAAATAGGGCCTACAGATGGTGATTAGCCGGCTATTTTGACCATCTGCGGGACTGGCTTGCGCTGGCCCTCGTCCGCGTGGCGGTCAGCCATTGTTCCTGCTACGTGGGCCCATCCCGACCTGGGAGGACAATGCCGACGTGCCGCGTGGTCGCAAGCCAGCACGGACCAGCCCAAGACGGTCAAATAGTAGGTCGTACTAAAAAAGATTATGACGTACCAAAATAATTGGAGGGTTTGTTGTCCCTATGAGCCTTGGTTCTACTTAGAGGCTTCGAAATATCCTTATGTGTCCGTATTGAAAAGGAATTGAGTGCGACGCACACATAATTAGATATTAATGGAAGACACTTTGGAGGCCATTGTTGGAATAAATAAGTAATTTACATTCAAAATTTGAATTTAACTACAAAAAATTATGTACATGATACCAATTTTTAACAAAATTAAGGCAAAGAGTACCAATTTTTCAAAATGAGATACATAACGTCATAGCTTATGGTGTTTGTTTATTTTCAAGGAAAACACCATAAGCTATAGCATATTCCTTGGTGTAAAAAAATTCAAATAAAACGTCATAGTCTATAGCGTTTTCATACAAAAATGCAGCTATGGTATTATTTGACAATATTTTTTTTTTCTACTTATCAACGGTGGATGAGTACTCACAAACACTATGTATGAGTAGTGAGTACTTACACATGTTATTCACTAGACAACCGTTGGCCATCCTAGGTTAAGAACCCCCAAAAAAAAATTAATAACAAAAAGAATCATATCCTATGACATTTTTGTCACATAAAATGACATAGCCTGGTGTTATGTCTTTAGAATTTTTGGAAACTGCCTAATTTTGTTAAATCTTCGTACGTTGTACATAATTTTTGTACATAATTTTACGATTTAAATATTTACACCTCCCAAATTAGGAAGAATAAAAAAATATTTTAACTAATATTCTCATTCAAAATATTAAAAATAAGTATATATTGTTACTATTAAAAAAAAGACTCTTATTTTTTGACGAATAAGTCAAAATCTCTATTAAAATAGTAGAATATTTTAATTTTGGGATTTTTTGACTTTCATCCCACTTACTAATATGAATTTGTACTTACATCCCACTTTTTAATTTTATTTGACTTACGTCCCACTTTTCGTCACGAAAATACTTTTCGTGACAAAATAAATATTTTTCGTGACAAAATAAATACTTTCGTGACGAAAAGTGGGACGTAAGTCAAATAAAATTAAAAAGTGGGATTTTATTTTGTAAGTACAAATTCATATTAACAAGTGGGATGAAAGTCAAAAATCCCTTTAATTTTTTAATTGTTCGTACGCACAGGACTTTATGCTAAAGAATAATATGTCTTATTTTTAGTTTGTTTTAAAATAATAAAAATATATGTTTTTTTGAGATGTTTGGCGATACGCATATGACTTTGTGCTAAAGAATAATATGCCCCCGGTAATCACAAAAGCATTCAAGCTCGGTAATAATAAAAATATATGTTAGTTATCAGATTTTGAAGGAAAATGTTTGCTAAAATATTCCAAACTAGAGCCCATATTAGCAAACCGGATTCAGCCATTTGTTCCCAAGTCCGACCTCGCTTAGGGTTTCTTCTTATTCTTCTCATTCACTTCCATTTCTCCACTTCCGAGCTTCCGAAGCACTGTCGGCCATGTCTTCATCGGCTAGACCGGCGGCGAGCGGTGAACAGCAACCGGTAATTTAGCTTCTCCTTCTCCATTTTTTTTTTTTTTGCATTTGACGCGGATTCGGCTAGTCTCGTTCCGGATCCGTCTCCCGGCGTGTCGGATCCGGATCCGGATCCGAGAACCCAATTCCTAGGGTTTGAATACTCGTGATTTGTAGGAAACGTGTGCTAGTCGTGGGATTCAGGTATAATGGATAGTAGGACGCGATCCGGACACAATGACACGGACGCGGCAACGGATGTGTTTTGGAGCTTCTGTGTTGTGTTTGGTACCTGTCGACACGAAATACGTACGTTCTATGTTGCATGGACATGATACAAATATGCTGACACGGACACGGCACCTATTTTGGTGTGTCCTGGTGATTTCTACTTTCCTTGTTGTGTCCGACACGACGTGACATGGAAACGGAACTGGTTTTGGCTTGTGGGTGTTTTCTAGCATATCTTACATGCATCTGTGTTCTAACTCTTGAATATAAGTGGTAGCTATGTCCTCCTTCGAATCTTCATGTAAAGGCTCTTCAAGTAAAGATGATGTGCACTTCCTCGTTTTGTTTGCGGAATCATGGGACTGGGAAAGGAAAGTCATTACTTTCCTATATCTGGGTGCGAAAGGAATTGAGGAGGAAAGGAAAGTGATTTCCAATGGGAAGGAAATTAGGGGGAAAATGGTTCCATCCATCCAAGCAAGGACTCACTTTCCCACCTTTTTTCCACCTTCGAGTATTCACTTTTCCTTCCAATTTTCTTGGTACTTCCAAAGACCGGAAAGGAAAATCGATGGGAATTGTAATTTCCCAAAGGAAAGGAAACGCCAAGGAATTGATTTCCTTTCCTCTCCTTTCCGCGAACCAAACAAGGCACGTGCTCCAATTTCATGCAATATATTTATGCTTGTCCGGAGACGAGCTTCATTAATTCTTGAACATTAATTCCTAACGACAGACTAGCTCCTGAAGTGGTCCACTGGGAGGGAAAATAAGACTTATGTAAATAATCGTTCATTCAAGAATAATTTTAAAATCGGAGTAACATTATCAGTTTCATTCATATATCTATCGTTTTACAGGATGATTTAGACGTGCAATATGGAAGGTCTGTACACGTAGCAAAACTTCAATAGGTTTACATAAAATCCTTCAATATACCATTTTCTTTAGTATGATTATAGGAAGCACGGGCACTTCAAAATCAGTGCGTGCCTCGTGACAAAACATACATGGCATACATACTCCAAAAATAGACCAAGACGTAGCCAAAATATGTGCCATGTCCGTAATGTGTCGTGTAATATTTGTGTTCGTGCGACATAACTATTATTCCAAAGAAAAATTAGGATAGGAAGTAAAAAACTTTTCTCTACGCTTGACTGAAGAGCACTGCAAATTTTTTGTAGTAGTCAAAGACTCAAACACACCATGAATAGCAAGGACACGAATACCCTCTTCTGACTCATTTGTAGTGAAGTCACAAATGGTCATCTGTAGAGCATTGTTCCGAATATCGTCCGGTATGACGGGTATATCTGTTTGGAAAAGAAACCGATACGGTTTGGGTGTTCGAGACAGAAAAATGGGTCCAAAAATATGTCGGCTGGCTTGACCGGTATATCGACCGATATTTGAGCGGTATACTAATCGGTTTGACCGGCATACTATCTGGTTGGACCGGTATAAAAGTTAAGTTTGCATATTTAAGTTTGTGGGTTCAAACCCAATAGGAAAATTGTCCAATTTTTTTTTCTTATTTGCAGATTTAAAACTTTAAATATTAAAACCCGATAATAAATTTTTTCCGGCCCTAAAACCGATCGTTTTGCTCTCACTCGATCAAAAAAGAAAAAGAAAAAAAGGAAGACGAGAAGAAGAGAAGAAAAAAAAGAAAAAGGGAAAAAAACGAGAAGAAAAATAGTTGAAGGAAGAATAATACTCATCTCTCAGAGCGAAAATGAAAAAAACTTAGCTTTGAAGAGTAAAGAGATGATAAATGATATCTTTATTAGCTTACTAGCTTATGTTTTGTGACTTTTTTGGGGAGATGCTTCTAAATACTATGTTTGGTGTATAGACGAATTTTGCTTAATTATTAGTTTGAAGGCTGATTTTTAGTTGTTTCTTAATGAAACTAGTTAAGGATACTTGTCAAATTTATATTAATGGTTTAATTTTGTTATGCATATCATATATGAAGTGAATTATTGTTTATACACTATGGGCACATATCGCCCGATATGTCCGGTATATCGTGCGCCCAACCGGTATATCATGTTTTAATTTTGTTATGCATGTCATATATCAAGTGAATTATTATTTATAGACTATGTGCCCATATCGCCCTAGGTGTCTGGTATATCATGGGCCCAACCGATATGGGACCAATATCCATTATCAGGAACCTTGTTGTAGAGTGATAGAAGAAGTGAAGAACTCGCGTACTGAATTGTTTCTGATTGATTCGCACTTTCTAACATAAAACTAGTATGTTGTTTTGTCCTGTTTTGTGGACGAGCACAAAAGTAACGCCTTTATGTTTCCTTGCCTATAAGAGAAAATTGCTGGTCACATAGACTGATTTCTTTATGTTCTCTAACTTGATTATTTTGTCATTCAGTTGACTCCTTGCTTTCCTGATTTTTAGTTGTTTCTTAATGGAACTATTTAAGGATACTTGTTAGATTTTAATGGTTTAATTTTGTTATGCATGTCATATATGAAGTGAATTATTGTTTATATACTATGGGCCCATATCACCCGATATGTCCGGTATATCGTGCGCCCAACCGGTATATCATGTTTTAATTTTGTTATGCATGTCATATATCAAGTAAATTATTATTTATAGACTATGGGCCCATATTGCCCTATATGTCTGGTATATCATGGGCCCAACCGATATGGGACCAATATCCGTTATCAGGAACCTTGTTGTAGAGTGATAGAAGAAGTGAAGAACTCGCGTACTGAATTGTTTCTGATTGATTCGCACTTTCTAACATAAAACTAGTATGTTGTTTTGTGGATGAGCCCAAAAGTCATGCCTTTATGTTTCCTTGCCTATAAGAGAAAATTGCTGGTCACAGAGACTGATTTCTTTATGTTCTCTAACTTGATGATTTTGTCATTCACTTGACTCCTTGCTTTCCTGTTGGCAAAAGCGGGATTTCATCTAAGAGAGAGTAGGTGAAATCCTATGTTGCATGGACACAAATACGACACGACACTGTAGGGCATGGCGACGTGGGCACAACACCCTTTTTGTTGTGCTATATGTATTTTGGAGTGTCCATGGAGTGTGTTACGTATATGTGGAGTGTCCGCTATGTGTACATATCGGACGCGGCATGACCTCATTTTTGGAGTGTCCCTGCTTCCCAGGTGAAATCAGACTTCTTCAAGCATAACAACTATTAAGACATGAAAAGGCTTGAGAAAATCTGAAGAGAGGGATCAACTATACATCATTTCAACCCATAGAAGCCAGAAGCAGGGACGGAAGTGGGAGCGGGGGGACACGACTACTTAGAAGAGTCTAAAGTTGGGAGCGTGATAGGAGCGTGCGCTAATAAAAAATTTTATGTTAATTAATTATTGTTATCAGAACTTATAAATATCTTAATATTTATTAGTTAGAATTTATAAAGTTCAGTTCAAAGTTACATAGAGATCATTCACATGTTGACTTTTTATGATGTCAAGGTAAATAATATTTAGTTTCTTGGTACTTTGATAAACGTATTAAAAATATTCTTTCTTTCTTCCCAAAATTTATGTCATGTTTTAAAATTATGGTCATATTATGGGAATCGCTCATGTCGTCGGAGAAACGCGCTCTTGTCACCGGAGAAGCGAGCTCCTGTCATCGGGAAAGCGAGCTCCCGTCATCGGGGAAGTGAGCTCCCAACAAGCTCCCAAGTAAGAGCCGCTGAGTCGAGGTTCTTACTGAGATTCGTTGATCTTCTAGGAGTTTCTGGCTTCTCAGTTTCAACCTAACATTTTGTTATATTTTCCTACCTACATAGGCCTTGCAACTTCTAAAGGTGAAGGCGTACTTTGAAAAACAGTTGCATATTGCAATAAAGTACTTTTGAGCACCTACTTTATGATTGAGATTTCGCTCAATCCATAAATATTTTGGTAATCAGCCAAAAGTTAGTTTCTTTGTCTCTGTTTTTTTGTGTGGTTCCTAGGTGCATCTAATTTGTGTGTGTATGATTGCTTCTATTCACACATGAATACGGAAACCGATAAGGTTTCTTGATAATATTTGCGGTTAAGAAGTATCTAACTTCACTAATCTTTGATCTGTAAAATTTAGGTGTGTTCATCTTTAGGCTTGACCAATTGTGTGCCCAACAAGTTTGAGAATTTTTAGATAGGGAAAGAGAGTGAGTAAATGTCCATCCATCTTATATTTTGGTGGCTTGAATATTGATTGGTACATGGACTGAGATACAAAAGGGATTTTCGTTAAGGCAGTACCTAGTGAAGTCCCATATCCTGGTGTTTTTGTATGACGTCTTAAAGGGGTGCTCTTGCATTTGGAAACTCTCCTAAGGGGATATTCAGGCTTCCAAACTGTAAAAGGTTCCAAGTTAGTGTTCTCTATCCCATCTTAGTCTGAGAAGAAGAAAGAATCCAAGTACTGATCCTTTTTTTGAAAGCAAGCATTTTGTATTTTGGGGGCTTTATTCTTATTGTTTGGTCTGTCTTGAGTGTTAATGTAGATTATGACTAGTTAGATCTAGGTTTCAATTACAACTGCTTTGGCTAATGCAAGTTTGTAGGTAGAAGCTGGATACTTAATTTTTCCTTTATCACTTGATTCTCAAATTGGCTTTAATTTTGCAATTAGATCTTAACATATTTGCTCTTCTTGAGAATCATGTCTCTTTTTAGAAACCATAAAGGAGAACAAGAAGATGGGTTTCATGCAAAATCTTTGACAACAGTTTCATGCTTTTAGACTCCAAGCTGCTTGGAGCTCAAGTCCCAGCGAAAAGAAAAGTCATTAAATTTGTAGATATTTCTTCTCAGAGGAATCCTACACCAACAAAGGTGTTGGTTTATGTGGGGCTCTCACACATACCGTAAGAGAACCAATGAAAACATGACAACTAGATAAGTTGCCACATATAAGAGTAAACTTATATTTTAATGCATGGTTGAGTTGACATGACATATTATCCTAGGTATTATGTTTTTATTGGATCCCTAGTCCTTCTCCATATGTGTGTTTGAGCCACACACAAACCCATTGCAAAAAATAATGGTGGACAGATCTTCTTGAGCAAAGTAATTATTTTATTGGAGAGCACCCTCATAGAAAACATAAATGCTCTTTTGTACCAAATTACCCTTGAACCACTTCGATGCACCTTCAGCCGCCTACAGAAAGCACAGTCACATCCTCAGCACCTATAGAAAGTATTAGTGCTTGATATCTGGAGGGATTTTACGACTCTTGGCAGCCTGTGGTAAGGTGTATAGGCACTTGACTCTGGCCGCATTAGAGATGCATGTTTCTCATCATATAGTTTGAAGATTATGGTCATCAAGGATATGATAGATGAAATGATGGGTTATACTTGCAAATATTCCTCAATATCTATATCTGGTCCAAGGTTGTGAAAAGCACTAGGTGTTAGTTGGGCGGGCACCCGCCGTCTAGTGCCTAGCCCGCCTAGGCGGCCGCCTAGATCTAGGTGGTCCAAAAAAACAATCCAAAAAACCTAATGAAAATTGTAGAAAAAAAATCCATAAAACCCCAAAACATGCCTAGTCGGATGTCAGAGGGACTAGGCGGATGCCTAGGAGACATCGGGCGGACACTAGGCTACGCCTAGGCGGTGCCTGGACCACCTTTTAGAACCGTGATCTGGTCTCAAATGTTGCTGTTTGAGATTTGGTTACTCCGAGTTTGTCTTAGTGTGGGTTTGGTTGCAAGCTAGTGGAGTGAAGTGAAAAAAAGTGACTTTGCAAAAGTCCACTTTTGAAGTGAGTTTTGGAGAGTTCTCGTTTGATTACGAACTTTTGTCCCCTTGAAAAGTGACACATATCACTTTATATGTTTGGTAGCATGCAAGTAGAATAACATAAAATGTGAATTTGTACACTTGTTATCAATGTTCTAACTTCTAATAATCGGTTCTTGGCGGCACCTAAACACTAGATGGCGCCTAGGTGGAGTTAGACGCTAGGCGTCCGTGGCCCGTCCGACTACCGCCTAGTGACTTTTACAACCTTGCTTGTCGTACAATGAAAAGTGAAAAGAATAAAATGTTATTACAATCCCACTTTCATGATTTCATCCTACTTCAAGCTTGAGAATGTGGATGTGAGATCCAAATTTTGAAGGGGACAAGACCCACTTTATGTCTCGTCTAAAGATTCAAGCCTCACTTGTTTGTAACCAAACAACAAAAGTGATACAAGTGCAACAAAAAGTGCATTTTTACCCACTTTCACTCCACATGCTTGCTACCAAACACACCCTTGCCAACAAATGACAATAATTTGGGGAACACACTATCAGATAGGCACATGCATTGCAGCTTAATGGTTTTATAAAGTTTTCTTTAAGATGATTTTTTGTGTGGAGTTTTCTTTATAAAAATGTTAGGTTGATAAGACAGCTAGTTACTGTAGAAATAGGAGGGATTTTATGAAAAACATAAGAATGGATTAGTAGATGTTGCATTTGTGTAGATGGTAAAGGATTTAGTTATCCCAAAGTATATTTTTGTATAATGGGTGATTTATTTGTCCAGAATTGGTTGATCTGTTAAGAAGATAAAATATCATGAGACGAAATTTAATTTGAGTGATTATTTGAGCATGTATCAAAATATTTGGTTATGCACTTTATGTTCTAATGGAGAAGACAAGGTGTCAAGATTTGCAAAGTTAAGACTTCCAGTTAGTAGTATGCTTCTAAATTTAATCAAATTAAATAATTAAGATTCCATGGAAGCTTAAAGTTGAACATGAAGTTAATGATTTTCAGTTCCATCAATTCTAAGAACTTATGCTACCAAAACAATCCATTGGTTTGGATTTTTGTATTTGTGTAGATGATAAAGGATTTAGTTATCCCAAGTATATTTTGTATAATGGGTGATTTATTTGCCCAGAATTGGTTGATCTGTTAAGAAGATAAAATATCATGAGACGAAATTTAATTTGAGTGATTATTTGAGCATATATCAAAATATTTGGTTATGCACTTATGTTCTAATGGAGAAGACAAGGTGTCAAGATTTACAAAGTTAAGACTTCCAGTTAGTAGTATGCTTCTAAATTTAATCAAATTAAATAATTAAGATTCCATGGAAGCTTAAAGTTGAACATGAATTTCTCTTGGCATAGGGAGTTGAAATTACATGTGGCTCTGATTGTGTGGTTCACATTTGTTGTTTTTTGTAATGACTTTTATAGTATAAACCATGCGATGCTGAAATTTTAGAAGCGGTATATTCTTTTTCTCTTAACCTTTTTGTATACCATATATTTACTATTTTTAATTTTTACGAGGCATATGATTTTTGGAGCTTTACACCTTGTGTCACCAAGGCCCCACCACTTCAGTTACCGGATTTGCTTTTTAATGCAGTTCATGGTTTATGTGAGTGCTGGGAAAAATAAGATGTTACCGGATGTTTTACAATGTAGGACACAAAAGAAAGGTCAGATGTCCTAGTTAAGTTGAATTGAATGCTTAATCTGCTAAGGGTTTGTTGGTTGAGGGCTCTGTAACTTATGTTGCTACTTACATAACTAATGTTGAAGATTGCAGCTCATTTTAAATTAGTTGGAGATTTTGACTCGTCAGAAGAGTACAGCAGTTTATTTAATTTATGTGAGCGATTAATACTTTTAAAGAATATTAATAAATGAAAGTGGATGCAGCTAATGTTGTAGATTTGACGAAGATTCCACTGTCATGATAGGTTGCAGATTAAATGCTTGCTTGGTGGAATTCTTTTGTTGTGGCCTTGGGGTAGTTTGGCATATTGAGGATGCAAAAATTAGCTGTCTAATAGATATGCCTTGCAAACTATGTGTCCATTTTAGCTGTTCTCACTGTTACATTGTTGATTATGTTACATTACTTCTATTGCTTCATAGGTATGATTTCTTTATTCTTCGCTTATTTTGAAATGATATTGTTTTTGTCTAGCCATGTATTTTTTTCTTGGTACTTGGTTGATTTTGCTCTTCGTGCACATCCTGGTTCTTATTAGCATTCTTTCTTGTTTCGTTAAATGATGATATCCCATGTCTGTTTTGATCTCTCTGTTTGACCATAGCCTGATGGTTCAATCTGTTGTTCTTGATGACAGGCCCAAGAATCAGAAGAGTTGCAATCCGCTGCTGATATGACAAAATTTGTGAGTCAAAAACATGGCTGGTTAATATTACTTCACAATAGTGGAACAAAAGCATCTAAATATTCCTCAATTGAAATTGAATCCACTAACATCTTTTCTTACGTTGTAATTTTATGTTATTATCTTGTCGGAAATTTTCTAAGATTCCCAGTAATACATATGTATCCCTATGCTGTTAAGTCAACATTGTATTATGCGTTCTTTGTACAAATCCTTGAAAGAAATTAAATACTGTCTCTTACATTTTCTATCTTTTGTTATTCCAGGTGCAAAATCTGCTAAATCAAATGGTGAGCTAATTCACCTAGGAAATGCGCTCGTTTATAATTTTAGATTCAAAGGAGTACATTCCATCACTTTTTTTTTTTGATAAAACTATTTTGCAGCAAACCAGGTTCCAGGCGATGTCTGACAGCATTGTTTCAAAGAATATCCTTTTATGTTTGAAATTGTACCTGTTGTTTTCTCTCTAAATAAATGTCACGGCTAAAGTTCCTCTTCCATCAGAAAATGCTTCGAGTCTTTATGGATTCTTACTGATTTTTGTTGCTTTCCGTTACTTGATTATAGTGTGTCACTTAACTGAAATCCACTAGACGAAATGGGAAGCAGGATTGATGAACTGGAGCAGAGCATCAGTGAACTCAAAACAGAGATGGGAGCGGATACTCCAGCAACCAAATCAAAGTCGGAAGAATAAAATCGGCCAGTGATCTTCCAATAGAGTAAGTACTTGGATGTCGAGTCAGCTGAATTTGTTCGATAATGCATCTGACTAGTTGTAACCTGTACTGATGATATGTGGAGAATCAGCAGACGACTTATTTTCCAAGGATATCTTATTGTGGTTTTTGTATAACTTCTTCCCATTTTTTTGCACAATGTGATGTTAGCATTCGTTGCTTTAGCTCCAGGATGGTATGCATGTCAACTTCATACCTAGGCCATTTGTTGAATTGCTGGATTCTTGTGGATGTGTTCCTTGCCTGAGTGCTTGTGTTTATGCTGTTCAGTTACTCTGCGATTTCATTTAAGCTCCTTTTGCAGTACTAACGGAAATACAGTTTGCAGTGCTTTCCGTTTAGGGACTGTACAGTTTATTTTACAGTGCATTCGTGCATTGCACTTGATGGTATTGTTATGCTGTGGCAGTTTTTGTTTGCTTGCATCCAGTGTTCTAAATGGCGGTCGAGGCGGCCGCCTAGGCGCTAAGCGGCCGTTATCCGCACTACTTCGCCGTTGGCAGTGTAGGCGGCTAGTGGAGGTGAGGTGGCTGTCACGCCCAGGGCATTACAGTGGCTAGTGGAGGTGAGGCGGTATAGGCGGATGTTTAGGCTGAGCAATACCTAACTAGATGTTTTAGCAAAACAATTTTGCAAACATTATGAACCTATGGTTTACTTATAAAATGTTAGAATTTTATAAATTCTACAATTTAGTTATGCATAAAGTACCCTTAAAATATGCATATTATGCCAAAAATAGCGGTAAATAGTAAAAATGTATCAAATGTTTAGACGGTGTCTAGGCAATAGGTTAGGTGGATCCTCTCTGCTATGCATCCGCCAACCATTGTTTAGAACTTCTTCATTTGATTGAAAACCATGTTATGTGAGAGCCCGATCAAGACTATATGGTTAACAAAGCACTATATATATACTCATTGGTGATAGGCTATAGATGACCAACTAGCTATATATGGTTTTTCCTACTAGATTTTTTCAAATCAAAATTTTGGTGAAGTCTATCTACATATGTATATCATCATAACTCGTGTTAATATATTATATGAAGACTGATTCTGATAATTCTTGAAGACTGGCGTTGATCATCTTTGAAGATTGATGCTTATCATTATTGAAGATTTATACGTACTGATTATTGTTCACGCTCAAGGGTGGGTGTTGCACTTAGTTGTAACTAACTATGCACTTAGTTGTAACTAATTATTGGATGTTTGTGTCTACTAATAAATAGAGATATATTTTTTCCTTTATAATTTTGTAAATGTACTATTATATCCGGTTATTAAACCATCATGAAGAAGCCTACCAAGAACCTTTAAAGGATTTAGCTATTAGGGTGTGTTTGGTAAATCGTATTTGGAGGTGGAATTTGAATTTTTATGGATTTGGAGACAAATCTATGGAATCCTATGTTTGGTTGGAGATGGATTTGGATATGGAAAGTATGACAAAATCCAAAACTTGGATTTGGTTGGATTTTGGAGAAAAAAAAATTATTCTTTAATAATTTCGTTAAAATATTTATTATTTAATAATTTTGTTAAAAATTAGTAAATTAAAAATTAGTTAATCTTTAATAATTTCGTTAAAAATATTTATTCTTTAATAATTTCGTAAAAAATTAGTTAATTAATAAAAATTAACTATTTTTTTATTATTATTAATTAATAAAAATAGTATTATTAATTAAAAAATAGTTAATTAGTTAATTTCGTTATAATCATAATTAATAATTTATTAGTATTATTATAATATTAATTAATAATTTGTTAATTATTAATAATCATAATTTACTAGTATTATTATATTATTATTATAATATTAATTAATTTATTAGTATTATTATAATATTAATTAATAATCATATCCTATGTTTAGTATTATTAATTAAAAAATTAGTTAATTAGTTAATTTTGTTATAATCATATTAATAATTTATTTGTATTATTATATTAATTAATAATTTGTTAATAACTATTTTATTATAATCTTAATTAATAATACTTTAATCACAATTAGAATCATATTTTATAATAATTTAATTATTAATTTACTAATCATAATAATATTAATTATAATTACTAATTTTAAAATATTTAATTTATAGTTAATTAATTATTAATTATTATTATTATCAATAATTATAATTATTAATCGTTAATAAAAAATTATCAATTGTTAATTATTAATTAATCGTTAATTATAATTTATAGTTATTAATTATTAATTATTAATTATTAATTGTTAATTATTAATTATTAATCGTTATTTATTTAAAAATTAACTAATCATTAATTATTAATTTTATATTAATAATAACTAATCGTCAATTATTAATTACTAATCGTTAATTATTAATTTTATAAATAATAATAACTATAATTAATCATAATTAATTAATAGCTTAATTATTGATCATGACTATAATTTAATTATTAATCATAAATCCAAATCCTATGTTTGGTTGGAATTGAATTTGGAGTTGGATTTGAATCTTGAAATCCATGATTTGAATTTGGAGGATTTCCAAATCCAAATCCAAATAGTGAAATCCGGTTACCAAACAAGCCCTTAGAGAATTTATATTTGTATCTTTTATTTTTTTAGTCTAGTACATTGAAAACATTTTTTTATCAAAAAATAATTGATGTTGACAATGTTTTTGATGTTTAATTAATTAATAACTTATAACAACATCTTACAGAATTATCCAACAACTTTTGACGAGCTCTTAGCTTATGTATGTCTCATAAAGATGATTACCCAACAAAAACAGGTGCCATCTACTTTTAGAAAGTAAGCATAAACATCTAGAAAAATGCTAAGTTTACTACCAAATTCTTACAACCTTTTTACAACCACTCTCTCCCATCCCTTACACATGGGTCCCACCGGGTCCCATCACCACTCACTCCACCCCGCTACATGGGCTCCACCCGGTCCCACCACTTCTTTCTCTCCTCCAATCGAAGTCCGACACGTGGCAAAGTTGTAAGAGGGTTGTAACATTGGTTGTAGGCATAGCAAAGCTCTAAACATCTACGTTCCCATGGCTCGACCATTGATATTTCATTATCTAGCCAGAGGTTTTATGTCTTTTCTCACTGACCACAAAGGCCAAAGTACACGCATTCACGGTAAAATAAAAAGTACATATATTTCCTTATGAAAAATTTCTCTTTTCTTTTGGGTTAGGCCCAGATTTAGTTTGGGCCAGTGCAGTCCATCTGCGAAAAGCAATAAGTCAGGGTGCTGTATGTAAAAGTGTACCAAAGAGCATCGCCCACATCCCCATTGCCCCACTACCAAAATTTCAAAAATTTCTCAATTCCCGGCAAAAAAAAAAAAACCCTAACCCTAATTTCCAATCCCTAACCCTAGCGAAAAACCCATGGACTCCTCCTCCTCCGAAGGTCACTTCCTTTCCTTCATCTTTTTCAATTCGTCACTTCCCCTTCTCTAATTTCTGCTCTCAAATTTCCCCCCTTTCTACTGTCATCTGCAGTTCCAGGGATGGAGTCCGTGGTCGCCACCGTCAGCGGCTACCACGGCACGGAGAGGTTCAAGCTCATCAAGCTCATCGCGCGGACCGGTGCGAGCTACGTGGGGGCCATGGGCAGATCCACCACCCATCTGGTGCTGCTCTTCGATTTCGACAAATTCTCCTTTTTTCAATGAGTAAAATTTTGTTACATTTCTTTGGGGGGTTTTGATCGTATTTTATGCGGTGTTGTTGATTTAGGTGTGCCGGGAATTTGAAGGCAAGAAGTACGATCTGGCTAGGCAGTTGGGTACCCACATAGTCAGCCATTGCTGGTTCGAGGATTGCTTGAAGGAGCGGAAGCGCCTCCCGGAGGATCCTTATTCCATGCAGAGGTACATGCACTCTGCTGCTTGTTGGATTCATTATAGTAATGGATCGTGTACAACTGTTGTTATGGTCTTGGTGTCGGAATAGTAATGCCCCGACCCATGGGTCTGCTAGACCATGATTCGTGCAGGGGCCTCGATGTGCATCGTCACTTGGCTTACCACTTGCCAAGATTGTTAACTCATGTGTACATACGAGACTTGAGTAGTCGTATATAAGCCTAACAAATTCTCATCTTCTCTTGGATACAGGACTATTTTGGATTTCACAATTATATATCTTCTTGTTGAAATAGTAAGGGTCCTGCGGTATCGGGCCCTTCATATGAGTATCAAGATTGGTGGTATCGACAGTTTTGGATCATAGTATCCGATCTTTTGGTATCGGAAAGCAAATAATTGTTAGTTACTAAAAATTTAGAAAAAATATTTTATACATTTAGACATAATTTTAAGTATTTTATGTGTTGTTTCTTAATAGTTTGAAATTTGAATGAACTAATAGTCACCCTTATTGATTGGTTTACCTTGGATAAATAAATTTTCTTCATTTACATGCTTTTAAAATCTTACTATGCTTTTACACCCTCGTCGATTGATCTTTTTCATTCAATTTTTTCTGCTGAATTGACTGGGAAAGAGACCCCAATGTTGTTATCGGTCGGTATCGGACAATATCGGTAGCGGTCGATTTCGGATCGTCACATGCCAATCGTATCGGTATCAATCGATACTGCAAACTATGATTTTATGTTGCCAACTTCTTTATAAACACATAGGTTGGAGTCTGTTTAACAGGCACAGATACAGATAAGGACACAATACGGGTATGGGATACATACATTTTTTCAAATAGGTACAATGTAATCACCTATGCTGCAGGAATATATATACCGATACATACACAATATGTGTACATACACCATTTTCCGTGTCCATGCAACATAGGAGTCTGTCATGCTTTGGTAAAAAAGGCAAAAGAAAGAACATGTTGCGGTGTGGTTGATACTTGATGACTAGGTTTCATAGTAATGGATACAACATGGATTCCAAATACAATACTTAGAAAATTTACGTGTATATATACTGTTGGTTCTCTTTTTTGTCATTTTTTTTGTAAAGCATGTGGCAACTATCTAGTTGTTTCATTAATTGTGCTCTTATTTGTAGTCTGATGTGGTTTACTTCCACTTGGAAGATTCACTCTTTGTTGCCTCTTTCTCTTTGTTCCAATATGGGCATATGATTTTGGATGGATATATAGATCCATACACATGCATCTTATATTATATATTATTATGTTAATTCTAGTAATATCTAATAGCTATATTTATGCATGTTTGGATAGTAATTACGTTCCAAGATGTTCCAGAAACTAGAAAGGACAAATGCAAGAAATGTTACTTATATCTCAATCAACGTTGGTATGTTTATGACTATGTAAAATCACTTTCAACCATGTTTTGGTCCCTTTGGAACCTAAACATCGTTGACATGAGTGTCAATGAAGTATTGTGTCAGATACATATTAGACAAGGATACAAGCACAAATATGGTCATTTGGAGGAATAGCAATCTAGCTTAGTGATACATGATATAAGCTTCTTCATCAGATTATGCAATTGTTGGTGAACATGTTGGATTTAAAAGGGAAGTATGTGACTGACTATTATCAAATACAATGCTGATTATGGCTTTATGATTTGTTTATTTATATGGATCTGTTTCTGTTTCTTTTGACCTTTACAGTGGTATAGAAGCAGGACCAATAGGGTGGCAATTGCCTGTTGTTTCGGATAGTCATGGCAAGCAAAAGAACATATCAAGCAGCAAAAGTATTCTGTTATCTGATCAGTCCGGTGCTTTGGATTTCAGAAGAATAGAAGATAAAGACGATGCAACTTGTTTTGAGGTTGTAGACCTGGAATGGTCTGATTCCCATCTATTGATGAGGTGAGATGAATACTTGATTGTGACCTCTAAAATTTGTTATATTGATATTAACAATGTTTGAATGGTTCTTCGTTTTGGTCTTGGGATATTCATTCTACATCTTATAACCGTATGGTCTGTATCCATATTTAGTTACATATGATCATTGCTTTAAGCATGCCCCCCTTCCCCCCTACAATGACACTATAATAAGAGCTAGCTTATTGGTTATAGTTAACTGTGCCGTGGATTCCCAATTAGTGTAATCATCCAACTTATAAGCGTTTCGTAAATAACATGAAAACCAACAATTTTAATATTTGGTCAATAGAACGACCTCGTGCGAAGATCATGATGGTTGAATACCTTAGTTTATATAATTAAATTTATTGGTAGATCTGCCACATATGGTTGATTTTCTAAGCAAACTTTGTTGAGCCATCTTCATGTTCGATGGGCTATTGATGTAACAATTCATTCAGGTAGCATTTTAAATGGCCAAATGGAGCCTATTCACTGTAGACAGAGTTGGTTTATTTTGAATTACTTATTCTTTGATAGCTGTGTCCGAGTGAAATTAGCTTGGGATAGTAAGATGCGTAAACATGCTTTTGGAGAGCCATGATGAACTATATCCTTTCCTTTTCTTTGATCACGGCTAAGTGTCTTGGAAAGGGGGGAGGAAAGGACCCAAAGAGAGGGGAAACACCCATAAAGAGAGAGTTTCACTCTCCGTGAAGCGGGGTTGGACAAACCCTGCCATGGGGCGGGTCATTGAGAAATTAATAACCATCTTGTTTCGTATTAGGGCAACAACAGATACTAAGAAATTAAGGCTTTGCTTGATTCTCTTACCGTGCACTACCTCCATGCACAATGAACCTACATTTTTTTCATAGTGAGCATCAATTAATAAGCCTCCTTCTATTGGTTGAAAAATCCCTTATCACTAAATTTGGGTAGTTCTTAATGCATGGCCAGTTGTTCCAAATGTATGCGCTTTCGTGCGTTAACCGCTTGAGCCAATGTCCTTTTGTGATGGACATCTTCAAATGTCTTAGATTTGATTAAAGATTGAGATCAGCTTATAGGGAGTCAAGTAATCAGGCCTGCACATATAGGAACGAGACCATCCCTAAAGAATAAGATTTGATTAATAAAACGACTAAGTTATACAATATTTTGTGAAATTTTTTACTCTGTTTATATTCATTATTCTTATCATTTATTCCTAACTATCCTATACCCTTCTTTACTTCCCTTTTGTCTCTTTCTGCATAATTGGATTCTGTTTTATGCATAATCGGATTCTTTTGAAGTTTTTCATTATGTTATCCTAAACCTAGATACTCCGTGTTAGCCCAAGGATTATTTTAGTATTTTGACTACGACTAATTGATTAAGCTTCTCATTATATAATTACTAATTGTTAATACTTGATGGAGGCATTCTAAGTATTTTATATTTTTATCATCCGCGCTTGCATTCACGAGATTTTTATTAGTGTAGGATATTATCAAGGTTCGCAATATCGGAATCGGTATCAGACGCTTCCTATGAGTATAAATATCGGCTGTTTCGGATCTGAGTATTGGATTGTTTGGTATCGAAAAGCAATAATTATTAATAAATTATTAAAAAATTAAATTTTTTTTAATACATTTGGACTTAATTTTAAGTTTTTTTTGGGTGTTGTTTTCTAGTAGTATTGAAATTCAATGAAATAATAGTCACCCTTACCAATTGGTTTACCTGCAATAGATAAATTTTTTTATATGCTTTTACATTCGTACTATGCTTTTACGCCATTGCTAATTGGTCTTTTTCGTTCAATTTTCTTTACCTAATTGACTGAAAAGAGACCCTCCAATGTTGGTATATGTCACTATCGGTATTGGTCAATATCAGATTGGGACATGCCAAACCGTATCTGTATCGAGCATATCGGATTGGGCATATCGGATTGGGCATATCGGATCGGTATCGGTATCGGTCGATACTGTTCGATACTGCAAACTGTGGATATGATACATATACTTATTTGCTATTATATATATTATTTTGTATGCCTATCTAACTTTATCTTGTAGCAAAGTATTTCAGGTAACTCATGCCTTACGAAGAATACCATGATACATCGTGTGTTTGCGTTCATTGTCTTATTAATTGTGCCTAATTCTCATAAATTCCTATTTATCCTCCTTTCGGGTTGCCTTCAATTGGTATCACAACAAGGACTCTTTTTATAAGCTTAACATCTTTCGAGTAGATCCTGATCAATCATTGCATCCTATTTCTCCTCCTATAAAGAGGATTCTATTTCTAGTAGCATAGACAATCATATTTCTTCTAAGTGCAACAAATGCTCTAAATTGAAAAATATGTTTTCTAGATCTGAAATGAACTTGAGAATTTCATTCTATGAATGAAGAGCTTTTGCAAAAGAATGTTCGTTTAGGAGAAGAAAATAAAATTTTGAGAAATGAAAATAATGATTTGTTGTCCAAAATTAATTCTCAAAACTCTTTTGTTAATATTCAAAAAGTTTAAAGAAAAAGCTGATTTTGAAAATTAAAATATTTAGTTTATCCCTAAAAGAATTCAATAGGCAAAAGAATGAGTTGATATCTTGCATGATTCTTCTATTGATTCTTTAAAGAAGAAAAATGATTATTTATCTCTAAAAAGTTTTTTTTAAAGAAAATGAAATCTTAAGGATTTTATATTCTTAAGGAGAATGAAAGGCAAAAAAACTTGTATAATGTTCTCTCTTAAAGTTATCGCACTTTATTCACTTCCATTAATTGAATTCATTTTCTTAATCTTTTAATGAGTATGATTAAGAAACCTTATTTGAGAAGGATAATAACTATTCTCGTTTCATATTCTTATATGTATATAAATATTTAACTTTTATGTTTTACTTAGATATATACATAATTATTTTATTAGCAAACTCATGATTAGACTTGTATTTCATATTGATTTGTTTAAGAAACATGTGATCTTGTACTCTAAACAATCACTACTACTCGTCACAAGTAAATACTACTTAAGTACCTCTCATAAATGAGTTATGCTTTATCGTGTATCCTTGTATATGTCATCACTTTTTATGTAGTGCATCATATAAAGTAAGATTCATTCATTTCTTTTGTTTTTTTGCATTTTATTAGAAATCTCAAAATGATTTTAATTGTTTCTATGGTTGGTGAGATTCTCTTTGATTTTGAGTTAGGATTTTTTTTTAATATAGTTTCTTAGAGATGCTTATTTGGTCATACATGAGTTAGAGCATCTCCAACCCTATTGTGACTTTGGAAAAAAGTTAATGCCACATAGGAATGACAAAATTTTATTCAAAAGTTCTTCTCCAATGCAATTGTCAAGTCAATTGTAAAGCTTATGTGGCAAAAATTAAAGAAGACATTGTGAAGTTGATTGTCTTGTTCTAGACAATGCACTTGACAATGTCTTCTCTTCCATGTCATCAATTATAAATAAAAAATATTAGAAAAAAGAAAGAAGATGAGTAGTCTTAAAAGTTGTCTTGGAAGTTGGAAAATATACTTTTTTATTGTCTCCTCAATACTTTTGCATTGGAGAGAGTTTTTCTATCTCATTGTCTTTTGAGATATAATTTTGCCACATAAACAAGACATTGTCTTGTGGCTCATGCCACATAGGAGCCACCTAAGACTCACAACACTTAACAAGACAATAGGGTTGGAGATGCTCTTATACGACCCAAATATTCAAGTAGTCAAAGCTTAATTATTTATGTGATCATTAAGTTGGTTTCTTACTTTCCTAAGACTACTCATTGATTACCATATATGACTTATTGTTATTACATAGACATTGTCAATGCTTGTTACTTACTCTAGGACACGGATATATGTATATGGTAGAATGTATGTCCATGTAAAGTAATAAAATTGTTTGACTCTTACTTGATTAGATAATCATGAACATAACTTTCCTTTGTTTGAAAGTTTCTTTTTGATTTACACCAGGGAGATTTTTATTTGGTATTCTTTAGTTCCATGATGAATTCTTTCAAAAGGTAACATATTTGACCTAACTATGTTTAAACTTGTCTATATTGAGATAATTTCATGAATGTTACAATGTATGTTATCCATAGTTTTATGATGCCTATTGGAGATTTCTTGATTTCTTTTTGAGTATTCATCATTTGACATCTTCAAAAAAGGATAAACATATATTTTCTTCTAAAATTATAGATTTTGCCCTTATAATACGTTTAAAGCTTTATATGCACTGAGTAATGTGGAGATAGTAATGTGGAGATAGTTTCCCTTAATAT
>JANAVB010038878.1:0-24278 GCA_029216955.1 Iris pallida
CACCCTAGCAGGCCATCTTCCATCTTTCTCCTGTCATCTTCTTCACTGCTGTGGATTATGAAATCTTTTTAGATTCTCGTAATATCATATGTTGCTGTAACGAGATCTTCTTAGATCTTCGTTAAACTTGCGCAACCTTCTTAGAAGTGTTGCATTGGAACATTGTTCTTACAATTATTTTATCTTCTCAGTTTTCTATCAAAAAATTATGCCCCGGTACTAACAATCTCAAAGGTATATTGCTACGGTGGAAAACCTTAATGCTTCACTCCTCAATACTGATTTCTGTAAGTTAGAAAAGTTTGATGGAGAGCATTATCAAGTCTAGAAGAGGAAGGTTTATCTCACTCTTCAACTCAGAGACGCTGATTACGTGCTTCTTGAAGAGGAACCTACTGTTCCAAACGTTGGGTCTGTTGTCGCAATCACTGCGGCTACTAAACTTCAGGCCAAGTGGAGAAGGAAGAATAGCATTTGCAGGCTGCTTATCCTGAATGCTATGGAGGATTCCCTAGTAGAATCCTACAGTAAAAAACCTATTTCCAGAGATATATGGGAGTCTCTGGAGAAACTGTCCGAAGAAGACAAAAACAGGAGCAAGATATTTGTGGTTGAAAAATATCACAAATGGATCTTTGAGGATGAGAAGTCCATGCTGCCGCAGGTGAAGGAATTCTTGAAGCTGCGACAGAAGCTGGAAGATGAGGCAATATCCCTCCCCAATAAGTTTGTTATTGGGGGGATTGTCTCAAAGCTTCCTGTTGGGTGGAGTAAATTCTATGCAAACATGCATAGGAAGAAGCTTGAGATCAACCTTGAAGATCTCTTGCAAGAAATTTATGTTGAGGACCAGATGCGGCTCAACTGAAGGTGGACGTACTGTCCAAACAATTGGCTAACGCCAATCGGGTTCATACCAAGGAACCAAAGGAAAAGCAGGCGGCTTCCCACAGCAAGAAGAAGGACCCTGACAATCTGAAAGTCAAGGGAACTTCGTTCAAGCAAAAGAAGCCAGAGTCTCAGATGCCTTGTTTTAAGTGTGGCAAGAAGGGCCACTTTAAAAATGAATGCAAAGCAAAGACCAAGCAATCAGAACAAGGTGAGCCTAGTAAGGTCTCTATGATTACTGACGTTGTTGCTATGATTGCGCAGGTTGGTGCTGTAGGGACTGACTCTGACTGGTGGGTAGACACTGGAGCCACCTGTCATGTCTACTCCAGTAAGGAGTGGTACACCACCTATATACCTACTTCGGAAGTGGTTATGGTGGCGAACCAGGCACAAGCTGAAGTGCTCGGGATTGGGATGGTGGTGTTGAAGCTAACTTCTGGGAAGTCTAATGCTTCAAGGTGTGAAGCATGTACCTGTTATCGCCAAGAACCTGATCTCAGGAGGCCTACTCTGCAACGCAGGCCTCAGAATGGACATCAATACTGGCCAGATGGTGATGTCTATCAAGGGAACATATTTTGGAAAGCTTTTTATACCAAAGGAATGTTCAAAATTCAGCTTGTAAATCAGTCCAATGTAATTAATGAAATCACTCCTTCTGCTTATACTCTTGAGTTGTGGCATAGTAGGCTAGGGCATGTTCATTGTAAACGAATAAACAGAATGTCTAGTCTAGGACTTATCTCCAAGTGTGGGGGTAAGGTAGAGAAATGTAAAGTTTGTGCTCAAATGAAGATCACAAGAAAATCCTTTCCTCGGGTTAATTGAAGTATAGATCTTCTAGAGTTAGTACACTCCGATATCTGTGACTTCAAACAGTTCTCTACAAAGGCTGGGATGAAGTATTTCATAACCTTCATCGATGACTTCTCTAAGTATGCGTTCTTCTACTTGCTGAAGGCTAAAGACGAAGCATTCGAGAAGTTTAAGGAGTTCAGAGCCGAAGCTGAGCGGCAGACTGGACAATAACTCAAAAGAATAAGAAGTGATCGATGTGGGGAGTACAGGTCTCATGCATTCGTATCGTTCTGCAAAGAACATGGAATTGTCAACGAGACTACGGCTCCATACTCACATCAATCAAACGGAGTAGCAGAAAGAAAGAATAAAACGTTAACAGAAATGATTAACTCAATGCTGTTGACTGTGGGTCTTCCTAAGTGCTACTTGGGAGAAGCTGCATCGACGGCCACTTTTATTCTAAATAGAGTACCTCATGCAACGTCAGACGTTACTCCTCATAAACTCTGGTTCAAGGTCAGACCTAACTTGAATGTCATTTGAGTATGGGGGTGTCTGGCATATGTCAAGCTTCCAGATTTAAAGATTCAGAAGCTTGGGACAAGGACTACTAAGGCGATCTTCTTGGGGTATGCCGAGAAGAGTGATGCTCGGAGATTTCTTGATATTGAGTCAAATCATATTATTGAATCTCGCGATGCAGAATATTTTGAAGACAAATTTGTAAGGCACAAGAATATTGTTCTTGCGAATGTACCGAAGAACAATGAGGGTATGCAGAAAACTGAAGTCTTCAATGAAGATGTGGTCCAAGAAGATGTTGTTGTTGAAACAACGATTGAGCCAAAACAAGCTGAGCCGTCAGCTAAGCGTGTGAGGAGGCCGAAGGACTTCGGAAGTGACTTTGTCACCTATCATGTGGAAGCAGATTCGCTTACCTATGATGAGGCGATGAAGACCAGAGACGCAGTTTTCTGGAAGGAGGCAATTGACAATAAAATTGATTCTATCACCTCAAATAACACTTGGGTGTTGGTTGATCTTCCCGAAGGAGCGAAAACCATCAGATGCAAATGGATCTTCAAGAAGAAGATGAAAGCAGACGGAACTATTAACAAGTTCAAGGCTAGGTTGGTAGCCAAAGGGCTTTCTCAGAAGCAAGGGATTGACTACTTTGACACGTATGCTCCAGTAGCCCTATGACCACCATCAGAATGTTGATTACTTTCGCAACAATACATAAGATGGTGATACATCAGATAGATGTGGAAATGGCTTTCCTAAATGGCGAGCTTACCGAAGAGATTTACATGCAACAGCCAGAGGGATTTGTCGTCAAGGGTCTTAAAAACAAAGTCTGCAAGTTCGTGATATCTTTGTACGGTCTTAAACAGGCTCCCAAGATGTGGCATGAGAAATTTAACAAAGTTATAAGGTCAAATGGCTACATGGTCAGCGAGACGGACAAGTGTGCTTACACGAAGTTTACTGATGGAAGAGGTATGATTGTTTGTTTGTACGTGGACGACATGCTTATCCTAGGTACGAATATGGGTTGTGTCACGGAGACAAAGAAATTCATCTCGAGCAAGTTCAGTATGAAGGACTTGGGGGAAGCTGATGTGATCTTAGGGATCAAGATCATCCAGACAGACATTGGACTAGCGCTGTCACAGACTCATTATATTGAGAAAATGATCACTCATTATGGGTATCGGGATCTTCTAGGGATCGATACGCCATACAGGTGTAATATGAAGCTGAAGCCTAATTCAGGAGAAAGCGTCAGGCAGCTGGAGTATGTAAGCATAATCGGGAGTTTAATGTATGCTACTACTGCCACAAGGCCTGACATAGCTTTCGCCGTGGAAATGCTGAGTCATTTCACGAGCAACCCGGGTATTAAATACTGAAAAGCTATGAAATGGGTTATGAGATATCTCAAGAAGACTCAGACATATGCATTGTACTACAGCGGAGATTCGCCTATAGTGGAAGGCTTCAATGATGCCAGTTGGTGCTAAGAGTTAGAGAGCGAGAGGTCCACGCGACGATTCATTTTCATAACGGATGGAGCTGCTATATCGTAGAAGTCGAAGAAACAGACTATGCTCTCGCTGCCATCCATGGATTTTGAGTTCTTTGCATTTGATACCGCAGCCGAGGAAGCAGAATGGCTTCGGAAGTTCATGTATGATCTTCTAGTGGTTGGGGTGCAAATACCGGCGATACCAATATACTGTGACAACCGGGCGACTGCGGCGGTGGCATCAAATGACCTCTTCAACGGAAAGAAGAGGACTGTGCGGTCGAAGCGCAAGGCAGTACACGATCTCATCAAGAGGGGTGTTATTGCAGTGATTGATGTTCGGAGTCAGAAGAACCTGGCGGATCCGTTCACCAAGGGCCTCAAGCACCAGCTGGTCGATGACACAGCTTGTAAAATGGGCTTGAAGGCATTCTAATATTATATTATTGTACTCCTACCATAAAGTTTTATGCTAATAGTTCAAAGAAAAATCTACTAGGCATCTAGCTTTTGGTTCAAGGAAGGACCACTAATCGAAAGAATATCAAGAATGGTGGGTACATGTTCTATTGGGCATGGAGAGGTTACGGACCTACAAACAATGTTGTCTACTATTGTTTTCTGCGAAAAATGGATCCTGTAGGAAGGTTGGCTTAAATGCCTTAATAAGTTCTTAGGTAGAGTGAATGCCTGGTGTGCTTTACAGGAAGGACGGTAGCACAGCACTACAAGGAGTGAAACTCCATTCTACTGTAGGGTGACTCCACCATGAGGTTCCCAGGCATGGGGTAATGCCTCGGCTTTGCTAGCCAAGTCACAGCGACGTAGCACCGTAAATAGGCAGTTAGCCTAATATTGTATGTTAAAATAAAGAGAGGGGTAGTCAGTACTACAAAGAGGAGGAGTTCCACTTGTTACAGTGGCACGACACCACGATGAGGTACCAAGGTAGGGATAAAGTCTCAGCCTTGCAAGCCATGTCATTGCGGCGTAACACCGCAAGGGAGCCTAAGGCTTCATGCTGGGTAGTTTGGCACTACAAAGAGGCAGTTGCCTCATGCTACAGTAGTATGACACTACGATAAGGTTCCCGTTACGGGATAAGGCCTCGGCTTTAAGCCATGTCATAGCAGCGTAGCACCGCAAGGGAGGCGCAAAGTGCTTCATGTCATGTCTGTTTATAATAAACTCACCTATAGTGTATGGACAAAGAGATGTCATGCCATCTCTTGAGAGTAAACTTGTAGACACCCAAAATTATACACAGAAATTAGGCTGGCACAGGGCCTTTAATGTGTAGCCAGAAGCACATGTAACTATAATATGTGAGTGGAATGAATTTCAGCTATGATGCAGAATTCAAGGCTTAGTCCATTCTTGTATTATAGTCTGTTGTTTGACCCATACGGGAAGATTTAAGTCGTCAGCGACGTCTCTCCTAATGCATGATGGACAGTTACTGTGTAGAACACTTATACCCACATATAGAGATATGTGGGGGATTGTTAGGGTTTTGGCCTTTGTTTAGAAACTTTAGTCCCACATCGGCTAGGACAAAGGAGTTGTATCTCTATATATTAGCTATGCTAGTTTAGAGATGCACATGCGATGTAAAATTACACATGGGTATGCCATATGGGGTTATTTTTCTAATAGAAAAAAGGCTAAATCAACAATTGAAAGCATTCATGCTTTTTGCTCTTGGAGAATTTATTTCCATGGGAGCTAAGCCCCGTAGGGGCTTAGCGACACAGTCTCGGACTCGGACTCGGACTCGGGCTTATGGGATCATAAGGCATAATATGGCATTTTGTTGGCGTACTTTGTACTTAGCACGTCAGCATCGTTGCTAGGCGCATAGTGCGCTTAAGTTGCGCTCGTTGCGTGAGCCACTTGCGCGGCCAGGTTGCGCTGCCAGGTTGTGCGGCCCAGGTTGTGCGACCAAGTGTGCGCCCAGTGGCGTGCCTAGTTGCGCGCACAAGTGCACGCTTAGTTGTGCGCTCAGTTGTACGGGTGGCACAAGTGGCTCAGTGCGCGTGCTGCGTATGGTGTGCAAGGTGCACGGGGTGCGCGAGTGGCACAACTTGCTTCAGATCGTGCCTGAGTATGATCTGAGCGGTTACTGCACGTTCAGAGTGGTTATTACCACGTCCCGAATGTTGTGCTAACAGGGCAGTTGCTACTCGGGCCTATAAAAGGTCTCTTCTCTCTCACAAGCAGAATATGCAGAATATATACAGAGAGTTACGAAAGTTTATAAGTGTTTCTTAACACAAGTAAACAGAGGCTGTGAGAGAGAAGAGAAGCTTAGCACCAGCGTTGCTTTTGTATGGGAGTCCATGTACGATCCGAGGAGTCAGAAGAGCAGCATTCTTCCAAAGTTCTCTGACGAACTTGCTGATTCCTGGAAGCTATTCGTGTGGGACGAATATAGCTTTGAGCTACGGTGATCGTTCACCCTAGCAGGCCATCTTCCATCTTTCGTCTGTCATCTTCTTCGCTGCCGTGGACTACAATATCTTTTTAGATTCTCGTAATATCATATGCTGTTGTAACGAGATCTTCTTAGATCCTCGTTAAACTTGCACAACCTTCCTAGAAGTGATGCGTTTTAACATTATTCTTACAATTGTTTCATCTTCTCAGTTTTCCATCGAAAAATTGTGCTTCGACACTAACAAGCCTCACTTCCTTTACTATTTAATACATATTTAATTTCTATTATTTTATTAATGATGTGGGTTTCAGCAGCTGTCTTAGTAAGCATTAGCTTTCTTTATAATTAATATTATTACTAATTATATTATTAATATGGTTAAAGAGTAGAGATTCAATTATTTTGGGCTGAGGTTGTGTTTTGGACTAAGCCATTACACTATTGAAATTAAATTTTGGGCTGTGTGCTTTTAGTTAGGGCTTGAGCCCATTAACAATAATTTTCCTTTATAAATTTTGATTAGGGTTATATGGGTTGGGTTGATCCCGTCAAGTACTAATACTTTGGAATATTATTTTTAAATAAGTATATATGTATTGTTACAAGTAGTATTATTTGCATCAATATTATTATTATTATTATTATTATTATTATTATTATTATTATTTTATATTACCAAAACTATAATGTTAAGTATTATTCATTATTTATTTTTACTCATATTTCAATTTAGATAGCTAGAATAATATTTCTTCTGAGTAAGTTATATTTACCAAATTAAAAGTTTATGATGATTTATTGTATTTAAAAATATTTACTTCAAATACTTTTGATTGATTTTAGTTTCCAAAGTAAATATATATTGGTTATCATTTGATAAAGGATTTTTATTACGAGCTGTATGAGTGTATATATATATATATATATATATATATATATATATATATATATATATATATATATATATATATATTTATATATATATATATTAAATAAAAAAAATATATTTATATATATATATATATATATATATATATATATATATATATATATATATATATATATATATATATATTATTTAATATATATATATATATATATATATATATATATATATATATATATATATATATATATATATATATATATTACGAGCTATATGAGTGTATATATATATATATATATATATATATATATATATATATATATATATATATATATATATATATATATTACGATATATATATATATTTATATATATATATATATATATATATATATATATATATATATATATATATATATATATACTGTACAAGTATAAAAATGTATATGCTGTCTTATTATTATTATTAGCATCATTTTATTATCAGTATTAATGTTTTAATGGTATTATCTATTTTGAATATTTATTCTGAATAATATTATCAAGTTTCGATCTAAAATTCTATATTTGACAAAATGAAAGTCTTAGTACGAATGGCTTTTCTGGTTTTAAATATGGTCTAAAAATAATTTTATAATACGAATATTGTTCTAGACATTATAATAGGATTTTCAAATTACCTATATTTATTTAGTTATTTTTCTTAAATCATTATTCGTGACTATTATAGTCGTTTCCTATTTCTTAGTTTGAGTATCGTGCCAAACCCTGATTTTGGACTTTTATATACTAAACTAGGCTATTTGGACTATTTTGGACTCAATGGAACTGCTTGTGCCATCATTTGGGACCATCTTATGGAGCATAACGTCGTACCTACCCTGTCGCGATACGTTCGTGTTGCGCACGTTGACTCTAACCAAATTCAGGCGAGTACATTCTCTGATTGTTTTTATCATGATAGTATCTATATTGCCTTCTCTAGACTACTTTACTTTATGTTGACACATTGTTAACACGGATTGTTATTATATAGATCTTGTCATGAGATGTTATCCCCTTATCGGGTACATTGGGTATTTCATGTTCATGTACTTTATCATGTACTTCGTGTACTCCTTGTACTTGTATTATTCGTGTACTCTCATGTGCTCTCATGTGCTCACATGTATTTCATGTTCAAACTAACAATCATGTACGTAATGTAACATGAACGGATCCTTGTGTATTGATTGGGGTAGGGGGAGTAGAAGTGGTTATGTGATTAAATCTCCCTAGTGTACTCATGTATATGTCGATTATACCTTCACGTATAATGGAGTTACCGTAGAATACTCATGTACAACCTAAACCAATCACATAACTGTCTTGTGCTCTAAATCACTTATATTATTACAGTTTACCATGTTCACTATCTTATTCATGTACTCAGTCGCCTTATATCTTCATGATGCTATTTCTCTATTTCCTGTATTTTCTTTCCAGCATGTCATGTATTTTATTCTATTACTAGTACTATATTTTCTATCATGCCATGGAACTGCTTTTAGAGTTATGTGCTTCGCTCCATTCCTGACTAGATAACTATTTTTAGGTAATGTTATGCCCCACACCCTGGACTTTATGATGATAGATCTTGATGCACTTTAGCTCGTGAGTTGACCCTTGGAGAGCTCTAAGCCATTATCTTTATTCAGATTGTATTTTGATTTACGTTTTATTATCGAATTTGTCTCTAATACATTCTGGTCATATATATTCATTTATATATTTTAGTTGTTTCAGAGTTATTGATATCTGTCCTATTTCATATCTTCCTTAGCTATTGTGATATGATTTGAGTACATTATTATTATAGACCATTTAGATGTTGTAGATATTTATTGAGTACTTGACAGCGTTCTACCGCTGATATTGTGACATAGGCTGGACATGGCCTAAGTACTCGTGCCCGAATATTTGGGTGCGGGTCATAACAGCTATTATCGTGGATGATCCTTCGGGGCAACCCAAACCGGTAGATGACGTGATGCTTAAGAAAATTAATCACATCCGATATTTTTACAACAACGAGTGGTATCGCTTCCGCACACTTAAAAAATTATCGATTATCGCCAAATAAATCGGTGACCTTTTGATGATGGTGGAGTGATCGTACCGATAATATCCATTCTCTCTGTCTCAAATGGCCAGGATACAACTAATAAGTGTATGAATTCTGATGACTGGGGGATGAAGTCTGTACAGATCTAGAATATCTGGCATTTCCTAGAGTATGCCAATGTGTCTGCTATCATCGTGGGACAGTAATAGCCCATACGCTTGAGTCGGTCCTGAAGTTTAGGATCTGGTTGGTGGGCCCCACAAGTACCATCGTGCGCTTCATGAAGTACTTTCTTAGTTTCTGTACTCGATAAAATTGGAGTAAGAGTCCGTCAAAGGAACGCCTATAAAATATTTTAGTTTGGATGTCACAGTAGAACCGAAGAGAGCATTTTCTAACAGATGCTGCTTCCTTGGAGTTGTTTGGTAGGATCTCGTAGGCTGCAAAATCTATAAAGGGGGACCGCCAGTCTCGAATATCCACATTCGCCTCTGTAGATGGGAAGTTTGTAAACATAAGTTATTCTTAGGACATACAAGCACTTGACCGATCACCGTGATTGTTTGCTGAGTTCCGACGGGTGCTGCTAATGAGGCCGCAAGACTGGCTAGGATATTGGCTTCCCGATTTCGTAAACGGGGGGCGTTCTTTATAAAAAAAACCCCATAAAAGTAGAGTTTATTGAGATCGCCGCCTGATGGTGTGGATCAGGTTCTCATGTAGACCTCGTATTATCCCTGTACTTGGTTTACTATTAGCTGAGAATTGTCGTATACTGCTAGAAAGTCGACCCCCAGTTCTTTAGCTAGCCGAAGCCCTATAATGAGAGCGTTGTACTCGGCTACGTTATTGGAAACATGGTTCCGAGAGTGAATACGCTCGTTGGATGACAAAGTGGTTAGGGGAGATTAATACTACCCCTACTCCAGTTATGATATCACCTTCAGGACCTGTCCTTGAAGCACCATCAAAGAACGGTTGCCACACTGGTTCTTCTGTTATAATGTGAGCTTTCACCACTTCATCTAGATGTCCTCATAAAGTTTTGATGTTTCAGCTACCGGATGAGCAACCAGGTGTAGAAGCATGAAAATTCTCAGCTGAAGACATCCCTTCACCAAAGCGCTGAAGATACAAAAGACTCAGGCTCAGTACTAAAAAGACAAAACAAAAGATATAGAGAGAAGCCCCTTTATTGTCATGTCTACCAAAGTCTAGTACAGACACATCAGGACTATACATAAGGGACTAATTTTGTTCTTCTACAAAGGATCTAGTACAGATTCGATAGAAGCCTAGAGGAAACTACAAGGGATCCAGTCTTGATCGAAGTGCAGCCTTCTTTCTTTTTGATACACACACTGGAAGATTGACCTCCACCAAAGCATGTTCTAATTTTCTTATGGGCGCAGCCTCTCAGAAGCATATCAGTAACTCAGCACTTTGAAGAAGCCAGAGCCTTCGAGCCAGAGACGCAGCTACCTGCCTGTACCAACCTCAGAAACAAGATGGTGGTAGGTCCCCTCCCCTTATTTTATTTCAAAAGCTAGTGCCTTCACTCCATATGTGAAGTTACCTGTCTGCGTTAATTTCATACGCGCAAGGGTGTCATACCCTTCTTTTCGCAGCCAACGCCTTCACTTTTCAGAGGTGCAACTACTTACCTGCGTCCACATGAGGTGCAGGATAGTGATATGCTCACACCATCTCCATTCCCATGACACAGTCGTCTGCTCTGGATCAGAAGCTTAAGTCACTTCTCTACAAGAGACTTGGGAACTCCCATCGCAACCAATGCAAGTCAACGTGTCGCTCCAAAAGCATAGTAACATCGCCAACCTGAAGCACAAGCCTACTTGTCGACTATAGCACAGTGACTCCGGTAGCCCGAAACATAGCTTCATAAGTTGTTCTATATGCACAGAAGTCTTGTCATCATTTGAAGCCAAGTCCAGTCGTCGTCTGAAAGCACAAAGGTTCCGTCATCTCCAAAAGCACGGTCTACTCGTCGCCCCAGAAGCACAGCAGCACTAAGTCCTGACCAAAGGCGCAGGAAGCATGGGTCCACCCCAATTGGTTTGTTTAAACTGCCTCTTGGAGAGAAGATTGGGATGAAATCATGATTGGTATCATATCAGATTGATTTAAATCTTAGACGAGGATTAGTTAGACTCCAAATCTAGGATGAAATCCCAAGTTTTACTCGGCTATATCCGAGCAAGCAAATCGGCATACGCCATATGTCACCTCATTCGGTTATATTTATAACCACCAGATATCTTGTTTGAGGGAAATCTCGATGTTCGCCACGTGTTAGCGCCGCAGAAGCCCGCACCGTGCAATGATGGCAGATTCTTTTATATCTCAGGAACCCTAAAACATATCGCATATGTGCTCGGTTCTTTATAAATAGGAGTTCTTCTCCCACCAAGCAATCAATGAAAAGAGAGAGGAAACATTGACAATCGACAACCTTCAAAGGATCAGCAATCTCTATCCACGAAGAGTCGACCACCCTCATCCACTTATCATCCAAAGAACCAATCAACCAACCATCTTCAAGGGATCTCATCCAGACAGCCTCTTGATCGGTGACCCCAGAGTTCTATTAAAGGTGCTAGAGATCCATAACAAGGTTGATTCATCGTCATGTCGTCAACGGAGTAAAGGATCCACTGCAGCGCTCGATCTCCATCGTCATACTTTCCTAGAAACCTCTTCTCCCTGTACTTAGAATATCCTATTTAGGACTTCCTTCTTTGTACACAGATACCTTATACGTTCAATAAAACAAAAAGTTCGTTCAACCTTTTGTTACGTCGAACAAAATGGCGACTCTGCTGCGGACTACCTTCTCCTCCAACGAGAAGGCGGTGATACAATCTGATGACAACTTGCTGGGAGCTTCTCAAGACATGACGATCGTACGCATCGACTAGCAGGCTTTTGAAGATCTCCTCTCTGATGAAAAGTCGAAGACTTAGAAGCGGTTCATACAACCGAAGAAGACTCGACGTGTCTGGAGGCCTAAGGCGGCTGCAGCTAGTAGCACGATGGCGAGAACTGCGTCTCAGGACCCCCTCAACGTCAAGGCCACAGAGAAGATCCCGGCTGCTACAGTCGCATATTGGTCCAACCGCTCACGACGGGATTATTGCGGGTAAGGAGATCTGGCTTCGACATAATTGCTCTCCCGCTGGGGGTAGTAGGAAGAGATCCCAGGTGGTTTACGCTTTGTACAATAAGTGTGCGACACCAGCGGCAGACCAGAGGCCCGTATTGACAGTTACACGCACAGCCGACGAAAAGCTACACAAGAATAGCTCTCGTGCTCCGATGCCTCAACCAGTCAAATCTCCCTTCCACTGGGGTACTCTGTGCGTAAGCCAAGCCAGGGGGTACGTCCTACAGAGAGGGAGCCACGCGAGTAGCGTTCCCACAGGAGCGACAGGAGGCTTCCTCGCCAAACCTGCTCTGACCGTGCTTACATGCAGCTTCCCTATATATACAATGGGAGTGCTACGACAGAAGATCCAACCCTCTCCTAAGCGGGAGAAGAATCGACGGCATAATTCGTGCCTAAATCAAGGCACTCTTGTACCCAGATTACCATCAACTGCCGTTATTAGCAGACGGATGCGCCATCGTCGAGCAGGCGTTTCGTCTTCTAGAGACTCTACTCCATGTCGACCATACGCCAGAGGCTTAACAGGGGGTCGGTGAGCCATAGAGAAGACGAACCCCGCATTACTACATGCTATGTGGCACAGTGTTCCAGGGCTTTCAAGTAGCCCCCCCAAATCCTTCCATATCGGTTGCTAAATCGAAGAGGAGGTCAAAGCTAAAGTACCCGATGGAGGTGTGTTCCAAGGTACTTGTTCCAGATCTACATTGGGTGCCTTGTCAAAAACTGGGGGTAGCCAGCCTCCTACCATGCATGACAACCCTGTGTTCCAATCTGACGAGGCACAATATGACACAGATATCTTTATTGGCGCAGCCAGTCAACAGACCTGGGGTAGCAACCATACGGTGTCTGAAGAAGATCGTAATCTTATGGTATATCCTCAAGACAGCGAGACTCAGGCGTCTGAGCCTGAAAGTAAAGGATCTACGGCTACCTCGAGTCACCCTCACACTCGGTCTATGTTCATGGCCGATGGAAATGAGGAAGACAACAACGAAGCTCTTAGACATATCGAAGTCCTCGAGACGAAGTTAGGTACACTGACGGACACCATAAAGACCCTGTCCTCGGTCATAATTGACCTCAAGAGTAGCATAGCCCCCGCTGCCTTTACACCTGCGTGTGATCCGCCAACCAATGACAAATCCAGCAGGTTGCCTATTGCCAATCAGGCAGGACCATCCTCGTCTACTCTATCGGTTACAGGCTCCACAAGGTGGACCGAGATACAGCAGGCCATCAAGGAGCTGTATGCTTATCATGATGCCAAAGAGAAGCAAGCAACGCTCCAGAAGATGGGGATCCGACAACCATACCCTGCCGAGTGGGACAACATCGTCTATCCTCCCAAATACAATCCGCAGATGCTTACACCTTATGAAGGGAAGGGGTCTCCCCAGCAATATTTGAGGTACATTACCTCAGTAACGGGGCACCTTCCAAAGGATGACGCCCTCCTGTCCAACATATTCATAGGAGCCCTGCAGGGGTAGACTATGAGTGGTTCTGCAGTCTTTTGGATGACTGCATCTCATCATTTAAAGACCTGAAGACTCGGTTCGTGGACCGATTCTACGAAGGAGGCATGGATATGACCATGTCGACCCTCATGGAAATTATCCAAAGGAAGAAAGAGCCTGTCCGTGCATACATCGAGCACTTCCGCCAAACAGCCCTCAGATTACCACCTGGCATGCCCGAGCCCATGCTTATGGACTCCTACCGCAAGAACATGCTGCCAGCTATAAAATTATGGCACAGTACTCCCTGCACAAAGTGGACGCCTTTCATACAGAGGCGGATGCCGCACAAAGGAAAGCCCAAGACGTGCAGCTCCTGGGGCTACACTTTCCTGTACCCGAAGACAAAGGGAGACGCTCGTCCAGCAACAACCCTAAAGGAGGAAAAAGCAAGCAAGCCATGACCATTAATATCTCCAAAGGTTCAGCAGCCGTGAACCCCAAGTCCGCGGAAGCATAGAGGTCGAGGGAGACTTACTCCTTCAATGATGAGGATACGCTAGAGTTCTTCGAGATGCTTACGAAGAGTGGCAAATTGTCCATCCCGGCAACCAGGCGTCCTGATGAAGTAGAAAATATGGACCATCCCAAGTACTACCATTATCACCAGTACGTCCATCACTCAACACAGGACTGCTATGTGTTGAAAGGGCAAATACAGCGCCTCATTAATGCCAACGTCATATCATTAGATTACGAGGAGAAGACCGTCACGGCCAACATGGTTACTCTCCAGTTCGGAAGTTTTCAAGCCACAGAGTTGGCATCATCCCTATTCCAAAGGCGACGATGGAAGTAGTCAACCTTCTGCCAGTGCAGGATAACGCTCAAGGGCTCGTCCCGTTCGCCATGCCTCAAGACAAAGTCATGTGGATACATCCTGACTTGGTTCCCGACATGATAACATATACCATCCTTTCTGCCAAAGAAAAGAAAAGCAAGGCCTGCCGTATGGTCTCGACGTCGACCGACGATGCTTTGGTGACCACCCGCTCGATGCAGAGGCAAGAGGAGAGCCAGGCTCCAGACTAGGAGAAGTCTCCACCAAATATTCCTCCTGTTCCAGATATATCAGGAGTAGGTCCACATCACATCCCTGAGGCACCAGAGGCGGGTCCATCCCGGGACCCTACCGTGGACAAGCAGAAACAGAAGGAGGTTCGTTTCGACAAACCTTTCAGAAAGGATCCAATAATCGGGCCTATCAAGCCCTACAACTTTAATATTCTAGTACAGCTGGCTAATACTCCAACTAGATTATAACTTTTCGAGCTCCTCTGCATCTCTAAGGAGACCCGAGATACGCTCAGTGAAGCTTTATAGAACGCTGAGTCCTTCCTCACCTAAGTTCGGCCACCGAAAGTGGATCCCGTAGCTTGCCCACATTGCCATAGCGTGGTCGAAGTGATTCCCAGTACCACTTTCACCCAGCAAGACATGCTGCTAAAGAATAACCGGCACAACTGCCCCCAGTACTATACGGGGTATGTCGATGCCATTAAGGTCGATTGTATCCACATCGACCCAGGTTCCTCTTTGAGCATTATCCTAAGAACGCTGGTTCAAACTATCGGGGTTTCGATGCATTGGTTGACAGCCTCAAACACAACCATCAGTGGATTCAATGTGAAAAAGAGCAAGCCCTTGGGCAAAATTTGCCTGAAATATCAGATCGACGACCTTTATACTGAAGTGACTTTCTATGTCATTGATGCAGACACAATGTAAAACCCCTAAATTTCTACTATATTTTTTTTATTAAATTTGATACTGATCTAAAATTTTGTATTGTACGTCGCGTAGTCGTATTTTACGTCACGCGTGAAATTTTAATTTTCGAAGTTGCTCGACGAGTGCGAATATATGCGAGCGTACATATTTTAAAAAAAACATTTTTATTTGTATCGTTTTAAAATAATATATATAATAATTATTTTAGCTATCGTATCAAAATTTTCAAGTTTATAAATTTATTTATAAAAAGCCTTTTTGGTTTATACAGTTATTATTGGTAAATAATATTCTTTGTACATACATATATATTTCATAAATATTCTATTAGTTTATTTTAATAATATTTATTATTTTTGAAATTAATATTATTAGTATTTTTGGAAAATATATTTTTGAATTATTATGGCGATTTAAATCTTAATTTGATTCTATGGATTTATTTAAATAGTTAAAATAATATCTATATTTTGAAATTTGATTTATATTATCTAATTTTAAGCTAAAGGTTGGAATTTAATTTGATTTGGATTTGGATGGAATTTAGATTTGAATTTGGATTTAAATTTAATAGTAGCTAATTATCTATTTGGGTTTTAAATAAATCTAAATCCTTATCTAACTGGGAATTTCCACATCCTATAAATAGGCAGGTACTCGTCCATATTTCTACCATTCACAAATTCCTCCAAAATTATTTCTCCACATCAGTGCGTGTATCGTGTCCGTGTCCGTCCTTCTGCCATTTATTATATTCCTATTAATTTACAAATACAGCGATCTTCTTTTCCGCGCTCGACAACTCCGAACGCCAACCTATCCCGTGTCTCGCAGGACACATCCCGACACAACAAATTCTCTAATCCTAGCCAAACCCAGCCCTGTCCCCTCTGTTCCCTGACAACCACAGTTTCTCCATAGACATCGTCATCATCACCCCCACCACGACCGACACCGATCCAAACCGGACATTACCACAAACTCGTAACTGCCACTACCGCACACACCTCCCTTACCACCGAATCCCGACATCTCCCGACCACCGCGGGCTCTCGGCCAGCGCTCCGCTCGACCCACGACCCCGACGAGGCCGCAAGCCAGCGCCGACCGAGAACCACTCCACACGCCCTCCTTCAGTGAAACCCCTTCATCCCTTTCCTTCCCCTTCTCGCCGTGGCGCCGCCTCCGACCGCCGTGCGGTGAGCCACCCTCTGAAACCCCTTTTCCTCACCCCGACATCGGCCGCCCGCTCCCGTTCTCCGCTGCCGCCCGCCGCTCGTCTACTCCTCCCCTCTCCGCCTCTCACCGATGCTGCGCCACCCCCTTAGCTCCGATCGTCGCTCCCTCTCTCCGACCACTTCCTCGATTTTTTCTCCCATTCTTTCTTTCTCTCTCCTCTTTGATTTTTCTTCCCCATTTGATTCTCTCTCCTCTTTTCTATAAGAAGCAGCTGTGTTTTGATGTTTTATTATTATTATTATTATTATTATATTATTATTATTATTATTATTAGTTTAATAAATATGGTTTAACTAGAATGGTAACTTGTAATTTGTAAAATTATTAAATATTTCTAATTTCTAATTTGTAATTTGTAATTGTAATATTATTAGTTTAATAAATATTGTAATTTGTAATTGTAATTTGTAATTTGTAAAATTATTAAAACTATTATTAGTAGTTTTTGATATATTGGATAAAAAAATGAGTTATAGTTTAATAAATATTTATAATTTGTAAAATTTTATTTTGTTATTGCTATGATAATTTTGAAAAGATATTGTGTAGCAAAATTTTATAGTTTGGGGCTTAGTCCCACATCTATCGCCAAATTTGGTTTAGAAAAGCTAATTATAAAATATCTAAATAAATTACTTTTGCAAAGTAGGTTTTGGTTCTAAAATGGTTTAACTAGAATTGTAATTATTTTCTACCTATGAATTCTAAATATTTACAAACATAAAGTATTTATAGCCCAAAACATATTTTGAATAAAACTAAAACCTAGTTTTTAATTTTAACCAACTTTCAATTATAGTTTTCTAAACAATGAGTATTTTCTAAAAATAGTATATATAATTATTTTCACAAATTCTTCTTCGATTATATTGTTGATCGATCATGACTAATTCCAAATCCTATTTCCTCGCCAACCATGTACTAGCTCATGTCCACCCTAACTAAATTGATCAGCCTGGACCCGATGGACCAGTCTGTGCCATCAACAGAGGTCCCCTTGCGTAGTTGTATCACCGAAGCCATATGTTGTGCCACCATGATCATAGCACCACACCAGGCAGCTCACCAGGCGGCCTACCAGGCAAGTATACCTTGCTAATTAACTGTCAAATTATTTATTTTCTGTATTATTTATTTTGTTTCATATTGTTAGTTTCTTTTATTATAAACTGCGCGTCCAAGCCACACTTGGGTGCAAGCGACTTTATTAGTCGTTTCATTTTACTATATGCATGTTGACTTAGTGTTAGCGGACCACCTTCTTGTTGGGGGATATCCTTATATCTCCTTTGGCTGTGACACTCACACTACACGGTTTGAGACAGGTTGTAGGGGCACGACTTATTGACTAGCTATCTCTAAAAGTCGTGTGACGGTAGATATTCGTAACTGCTATGGCTAGGTTTTTAGAGACTCAAGCAGTTACAAAATTGGGCGAGCCATGGACATAACTTGAACAGTGGGGGATATATTGGAGGAAGACAATCACTAGTACGTATGGGAAGCCAAACAAGTAAACCACAGTCTCCGGAAGGAACTGTGGCGATTTATTTGCAGATGCCCTCTGACGTTTTAGACGTTATGGACGGATACAGATGACTGGATGCCAGTTACGTACACATGAGCCTAAAATCCCATCCATGCTCATGAAAGTTGTCCTCTAAATTGCACATTAGGCGGTTAGAATCTTCTTACATATTTATGTCTTGGATAGTGTTTTATATATTATTTTATTCTGACAGTTCATATTAGCATGTTCTTCCTGTATCTTGCTATGTCCGTCAAAGGACCAGGTTTTTCCCCAGGTGTGTGTTCATGATTTACTGCAGGTGTTCTAGCCAAGGCCGTGGTCTTCTCCATTCCTTCGAAGATGACGTGACTTGGTTCGTCTTGCTATTTTATCGATCGATTTCTTGTACATTTTCTTTCATTGAGGTAGTTGGTAGTGGACTTTGTCTCCGCCCAACAATTGTATCATAAATATTCGAGTTGATATTTATATTATTATTCTTTTCATTGTGGATGAGATTTAGTTTGTCTTGGATTACTGCATTTTACAGCTTATGTATACATATAAGGCTCATGTACTTCGTATGTATGCAGCTGGCATGTCTACGTTCTTAGTCCTACGTATTTTGGGACTGGGGCGTTACATACAAATTACAACATATTGCTGGGGCAACCATGGATCCATGAGTACATGATTGTCCCTTCCACCCTACATCAGTGTATAAAATATGTGGCCATCGACGGGACTATCAAAACAGAGTTCGCTAATATCGACCCGTTCTGAGGACTTGAAGCCTACTGTACGGATGATGATCTGTACAAGTCAGTACCCTAGGATGACGACAGCAATGATATTGATGACGTGGCAGAGATATCTTCAGAAAGCGTAATAGTGGCCGAAGAAACTTTAAAGGTTTGACTGAAAGGGAGGCCTCCCAAGGTGTCAGCGCCTTTTGTTGTTAAGCTTAGGGACAAAGCTCCACCTTCATCTCCATTGACGATAGAAGATGGTCAGGAGCCTATACGAATGACGTTACCCCGGAAGTCCCCAAGGTCAACCATAAAGGTACAGGACCATCCGACCACCATTCCCTTGATAGTCAAGCTGAAAAGGAGGCGTCCTCCTTCTCCTCCGGTGGTAGCTCTAGTCTTCACTGGCGATGAGCTAGAAGATTATGTCTGTGCTAACACAGAGGCCCACTCTTTCGATGACGTAATCCCTTGGGACAAGATATCCCACTTCATCAACAGAAAGTTGTCATCGAACTACTCTAGTGCATGCTGGAACACCAAATATTTTCTGGACAATAAACTACAGACGCAAGTGACAACTGCCAACCATGTGAGACGAGTTGTCCCTTCCTGAGGTGCCTACTTCGTAGGTCCAGTCAGAAAAAAAGAAGAGGAACCCATCATATTCGGTGGATTGGAGCATCCACAGCGAATAACTCCTAAAGACCCAAGCCTCGACAGCATCAAAATGCAGTTCTACTTTTACACGGTGCAGGCCAAAAATCTTATCCATAAGATGGGCTACGACCTGAGTAGCAGCAAAGGGCTCAATTATGGCAAAGGCCGAAGTCTTCTCTTACGGATTCATTCTCCAAAGGGAAAAGCTGAAAACTGCTACCAACGTACTCGTCGAGGGCTGGGGTATGTTACACCTACGACCACCTCAGAAGGTTCAGAAGAAGAAGTCATGAGGCACTCACACTCTTCTTACTCCTCAACTTGGGACTTCGATACCGACATGGATCAAGTCTTTAAGAAGGTGTTGTCTGCTAACATGATCACTAATCAGTTAACCGTCAAAGACAATCAGTGCAGGCAGTTACAAGAGCTAGAAGCGTTGGATGAAAAGCGCTTGCTTGTGCAGCAAAGGATTAAGCTTTACCAAGCTCGCATCTCTGGGGCCTTCAATAAAAAGGTCCACAAAAGATCCTACCTGGTGGACGACCTCGTCTTGGCAGTATGAAGACCGATGGTGATGACCCACAAGACGGTTAGGAAGTTCGAGCCCAAGTGGGAAGGACCGTTCATCATAGAAACAATATACTCTAGTAGTGCTTATCGGCTAGCTAAGACTAATAGGGACTTGCTAATGATGCCCATCAATGGAAGGTTCCTAAAGAAGTATTATGTCTGAAGATAGAACCAGCAGAGGCACCCAGATCCCCTGAAAAGGGTACCTATGCGTTCTGGTAAGGGGATCTCTCACTCTCTCTCCTATATATTCTCTCAAGTAGATGAAGCACTTTACGTCCACATTACCACTGGATTGCTCCTCTACGCCTGGAAGAAACGACTACCATGTCCACATTACCTGTGAGTAGTCGTTCTTCTCGCATCAGTTCTATGATTATCCCGGCAGTCTAGAAAATAGTTCACGTCCATATTACCTCTGGATTGTTGTTCTATACCCCGACAAAGATCATGCCTACCACGTCTATATTATATCTGGTCAGGCAAATCCATTATAAAGATTCTTTTTTTATTCTGAAGACAAAAGCAAAGGGAACAAGAAAGCTTCGACATATAAAAACATGTGGCTACAAGGACCTATTACAAACCGTTCGTAGTTATATACACAAAAAAAGGGCTGAAATGGCGGTAACAAAGCAATCACTTTATGGTCAGAAGGAAGCCACCGCCTGAAGCTACTATTGGCCCGAGCCGGGGATGAAGACCATCACAGGACTCCCATATCTTCCCAGCTGGCCGGAGAGAGCAACTACAGCAGTAGGCCTTGCCATTCCTCGGTCAGTATGGCAACCAATGCGAAGTCAGAAAGCCAGGGTTCGAGACACCATTGACGCCCACGACATGCAGGACGAGGGACGTCTCAAGATCCAGTTGTAGTTCTACTACAACTTCTTTGGATAAAAAGATTTACCACCGACGGCCGCCTTAAGCAAACTCCAGGATCATCAGGAGCCAAACATCGGGGAAGCAAGGCCATTGTTGAAGCAGCTGAGTCTTCTCTTGAAGGGGATAGTCCTTTATGTAGGCTATTCGCGTGGTCCAAGCATGAGCCAGACATCGGTCAAAAAGAAGCTTACAAGTTAAATTAAAGCTCCACTCCATGACAGATGAGAGTACTGCGAGTGACCAAAGAAACGTGACTCTGAACCTCCCCTGCTAAAGAGATTCACGATCCTGTAAAGATGTAAGAGGCTCCAATATCAAGAAGCCATCAGGAGCCCATGCTCTGAAATGATGACTCATGATAATTAATGCTAAAAGCTAGGCATGACACCTGTCATCACCCAGCTCGTACAGTCCTGATACGTGTTCATGCTTTTGTTCAAAATATCCCGAGCTTGACTCAAGTACGGGACACTTTGAAGGGGGTCTTATAGAAGCATGAAAAATCTCAGCTGAATACATCCCTTCACCAAAGCGCAGAAGATGCAAAAGACTCAGGCTCAGTACTAAAAAGTGAAAACAGAAGATATAGAGAGAAGTCCTTTTATTGTCATGTCTACCAAAGTCTAGTACATACACATCAGGGCTATACATAAGGGACTAATTCTGTTCTTCTATAAAGGATCTAGTACAGATTCGACAGAAGCCTAGAGGGATCTACAAGGGATGTAGGCTTCATCGAAGCACAACCTTCCTTCTTCTCGATACACACGCTGGAATATTGACCTCCACCGAAGCATATTCTAATTTTTTTGTGGGTGCAGCCTCTCAAAAGCATATCAGTAACTCAGTACTTTGAGGAAGCCAGAGCCTTCGAGCCAGAGGTGCAGCTACCTGGCTGTGCCAACCTCAGAAATAAGATGGTGGTAGGCCCCCTTCCCTTCTTTTTATTTTAGAAACCAGCATCTTCACTCCAGAGATGCATCTACCTGCCGGCGCCAATCTCAGACGTGCAAGGGTTCATACCCTTCCCTTCGCAGTCAATGCCTTCATTGTTCAGAGGCGCAACTACTTACCTGTGTCTGCATGAAGCACATGATGGTGATATGCTTACACCATCTCTATTCCCATGACGTAGTCATTTGCTCCGGATCAGAAGCATAAGTCACTTTTCTATAAGAGACTTGGGAACTCCCATCGCAACCAATGCAAGTCAATCTGTCGCTCCAAAAGCACAGTAGCCTCGCCAACCTGAAGCACAAGCTTACTTATTTTCTAAAACACAGTGACACTGGTAGCCCGAAACACAGCTTCATAAGTTGCTTTATATGCACAGAAGTCTCATCGTCGTTCGAAGCCAAGTCCACTCATCGCTTAAAAGCACAGAGGTTCCGTCATCTCCAGAAGCACGGTCTACTCGTCGCCCCAGAAGCACAACAACACTTAGTCCTCACTAAAGGCACAAGAAGCATGGGTCCACCCCAATTGGTTTTTTAAACTGCCTCTTGCAGAGAAGATTGGGATGAAATCATGATTGATATCATATCAAATTAATTTAAATCTTAGACGAGGATTAGTTAGACTCTAAATCGAGGATAAAATCCCAAGATTTACTTGGCTATATCCGAGGAAGCAAATCATCATGCGCCATGTGTCACCTCCTTCGGTTATGTTTATAACCACTAGAGATCTCATTTGAGGGAAATTTTGAAGTCTGCCACGTGTCAGTGCCGTAGAAGTCCGTACCGTACAATAACGACAAATTCTTTTATATCTCAAGAACCCTAATGCATATCGCATATGTGCTCGATTCTCTATAAATAGAAGGAGTTCTTCTTCTACCAAGCAATCAATAAAAAGAGAGAGGAAACATTGACAATCGACAACCTTCAAAGGATCAGCTATCTCTATCCACGAAGAGTCGATCGCCCTCGTCCACCTATCAACCCAAGAACCAACCAACCAACCATCTTCAAGGGATCTTCTTATCTAGACAGCCTCTTGATCAGTGACCCCAGATTCCCATCAAAGGCGCCAGACAGCGATAGCAAGGTTGATTCGTCGTCAGATCGTCAACGAAGTAAAGGAGCCACTGCAACGTTCGATCTCCACTGTCACACTTTTCCATAAACCTCTTCTCCCTGTACTTAGAATATCCTATTTAGGACTTATTTCTTTGTACACAGATACCTTATACGTTCAATAAAGCAAAAAAGTTCGTTCAACCTTTTGTTACGTCGAACACCAGGTAATCGGCCAATGCCTGGTCTTTAATAGCTTTTTGTGGGACAAACACCATGTCATATGTTGACAATAGAATTGCCCACGTAGCCAGATGTGAATTCATCGTTCCTAGTTTGGTCATGAGGACCCTGAGGGGATTGACCCGAGAGATAACATGAATCGTCTGTCCTACTATGTGATGATGAGTTTTCTGAATGATAAAAACTAAGATGAGACATTCTTTCTCCATATGATATATGTATGTTCAGTCCAAACCAACTGCCTACTGAGGTAGTAAATAGATTATTCATAGCCCGCATCGCTGTTCTGGGCCAACAACATGCCAAGGGAATAATCTATGGCTTCAACATACAATAAAAGGCTTTTTCCATGACTACGGCTACTAATACTGGAGGGTTTGTGAGATAGCCTTTAATATCTTCGAAGGCTTGTTGGCACTCTTCGGTCCAAATATAAGATACTCCTTTTTTTATCAGTTCGGTGAAGGGCTTACAGCAACCCAAATGATTAGAGACGAACCTTCGGATGTATGCTAAGTACCCCTGAAGGCTGCGAAGTTCATGAAGGTTCTTCGGTGGTTGTATCTCAATGATAGCTTGTCTTTTTGGGATCGTCGTAGATCCCCTTTAAAGTGATGATTGTAACGCCCAGTCCCAAAATTCGTAGGACTAGGAACGTAGATATGTCAGCCGTATAATAAATATACATAAGCTGTAAAATGCAGTAGAACTATGACTAATCTCATCCACACAAAATAAATGAATAATCATATATGATAATGAATTGTCTTGATACAATATGTTGGGTGGAGACACATCTACTACCCAAATAAAAG
>JANAVB010038879.1:0-12971 GCA_029216955.1 Iris pallida
TATTATTTCCTTCTGCTTTATTCTGGTCTCATATGATCCTTGTAGATTCTAGTTATTCTAGTGATATTGTTATTATTTCTTGTCTATCTTTCTTAGTTTTTGTGATGTGACATGAGTACATTTCTAGTTATGGATCTTTAGATGATGTAGTTAGTATTGGATACTTAACAGCGCTCTACCGCCGATACTACGGCGTAGGCTGGGCGTGGCCTACGTATTCATACCCGTATATCCGGGTGCGAGTCGTGACATTGGGGGAGTAGTATAGCATCTGTGACCAAATCCATTATTACTGATATTGTCTCTCTTGCGCTAACCCTATTACACAGGGGGTTGAGCCATATCGTATATTAGCATTTGGCCAAAATATTAGTATACACATTGAATCTACCAGTCGGTCACAGATTTGCTATGCGCTCAAAATTACTATTGACTCATTGTAGACTGCATCATTTTAGCTCTTGAGATTTCATGCATGCTGGTTCTTTTTTTATTATCTATAAAAAATATAATAATGGTTTTAAACTGCCTTGTATCATTTATTATTATTTAGAATGTTGAATGTGGATATATGTTCTTGCTCTCCTCCGAACTGGAGACCAATATTTTAGGTGATTGTGAAGACGAGGAGCTCGCCTTTAGTTCCTTCTATGGAGGTAGCTGAACCTGACCAGGGAGCCCAGGACTACTAGTTGTGTCTGTTGCTTAGTTTTTCCATTTTCAGTTGTAATAAAGAACAGATGTATTAACTAAATGTTTATTTGCTTGTGTGGTTATTTCATCTAGACTTTTACTTTAAATTCCAAAGTCAAATAAATGTTTTTCTTATTCTCGTATTTTAGAATTGTCTGCTTGTGTACTACCACTTGATATAGCTTACTTTTGCCGTCTCACAACGGTGCAGGCTGGACATGATCCGACCGGACCAAGTATATTGGGATCGGGTCGTGGCATATTTTTAATGGTGGCCCATGCAGGTCCCAGGTTCTGCAAAATTGGTCTAGTCAACTTAGGCTAGACCATCAAGCAGTCCTGTAATCTGACTTAGGTCTAAGTATGACTTTAGAAAAACAAACTCTAGAAACAATTAAAACACTTAGACCATTTTCACCCGTCATAACATAGGACCGAATTTATCTATTTATAATATCTATTTTTTGTTTTCTTATAGTCTCGTAGGTTACCTTGCTTATGTTGCTTCCTAACCATTCCAGAGAATGACTAAGGAGATGCAAGCCGTAATTATAATTCTACGGTCTCCGAAGGATTATGTTTTTCCTATCTGCATATTTCTTTAGGGTCTAGGCCCATTTACTATTTTAGAAATTTTGACTTCTCTTTTAGCCAACCTACCATCAATAACTAATATCCCAAGGCTATTCCTTTGTTGGTTTTGTTAAACCAATTCAACTTGACTTCCTTGAACCAATAAGACTAACTTTTTAGCCCAACTTACCTAGCAAATTCTCAAACTTTCATTGGTCATAAGTAATTATTTTTTTCCAAAATAATTTTGGTAAAGGTCAGTATTCTCTAAGTATTTTGCCGATAATATTCTCATTGGCTTCTTCCACTCAACTCATAGCTATGATGCTTCTATCTTGTATTGTGCCTAACTCATTTAGTCAGAATCAAGTTTGATCAATTTCATAAGTTTAACCTTTGGAAAGGAAAATGTCGGAGAACAGATACTCCTCTTGACTTTGTAACACCCACTTTTCTCAAATGAGGATAATTTTAAACTTTTATAATTTGGATTATTCAATATTAGGATTTAATTCATGTTATAATTTTTAGTGATTTCTAATTAATTTAAAACTATTTAAAATGTTGAATGGTAATTTTGATGGTTAACTAGTGTAACCCTAGAATTGCTAAGCTTAGAGACTAACCATGACCATGGGAGCCTAGTCATGCGATTAGAATTTCAAATTACCAATTTTTAGTCTAAGGGTATTTTGGTCATTTTTGACTTTTAATGAAAATAATTTTATTAATTAAATATGTGCTATATGTTTAGTTGAGACTTTGACCTAGAATCTTAGCCTAATCTAGATTAGTCTTGAGCTTAGAATCTTGATTAGGACAACCTACTAAGTGACAAGATTAGCAATATCTAGATATTTCTAAGTACGATATTTTTTCCTTAGGATATTTGTAAAAAAGAAAGCCTTAGAACTAATTGAACCAATATGAGGACTTAAAATTAGGTGGAGAAGCCTTAGCCACTCACCTACATCTAAACTTAACCCTAATTCATTTTATGGCAGCCACAAATAGAAATTCCCCTCCTATAAAGTATCCTTCAGTAGCACATTGTCTCTTTTAACACCTACAAAGAACCCTAACTTGTTCTTCCCTAAATTCCTTTCCTTTTATCCAAATTGATCCCAATTTGAGGCTACTCTGTTGCAATGGAATTCATTTCAGAAGTGGAGGCTAGTGGGGGCTTGCTTGCAAGAAGTGGAGCTCATTTGGACATCGTTTGAGGAAGAAAACTTCTTATTTATGAGCCCTTTACATTGAGTTTGAACTCTCAATAGGTAAAACCCTACAAACCCTAATTAATTCCTGATTTCTTTCCATAGATGCATCAATTTAGGGTTCCCCTAGGTGTAGCCCAAGTTTGGTAAGAATTCATGTCCATTAGTTATGCGTATCGGACACGTATCGGTGTTTTTTAAATAGGTGTTTGGTGAAATGCCACTTAGAAATAAAAATTAATGATTTTCAAAACTAATTACATGATTTTGTAGCCCTTATAGTGTAGATCACGAAATCCTAGCTCTGAGCTCATATCGAGCTGTGTCAGTGGCCAAAATGGACACGAACTCACTGCACGAGGACTTGGTCGAGTGCCTTGCTACCCGAGCCCAAATTCTTCCTGTGTAGGCCACGTGGACACGTGCCACTTGGCACAGAGGTGGGGGCCATCACTGACAAACCACCCTCGAGTTTCATGACATCTCGTGTCGTGTCGGACACGAAATCACGAGTGTACTGAATTTACACTACACTGTTACGTACAAAAATCCCCCACTAATATGCACACACCCACGTGACTCAACACACGTTAGACATAATACAGACACCTAGACACGTTCACCTAGACCTAGGCTATCTATATGTGTGACCACGAGACCTAAGAGTCGACACCGTGTGTCTAATTCAACCCGACCCACCGCACGACGTTGTCATGTGTGTTCTGTGTCCGAGCGTGTTCTAAACTGTTTGGACACTTCTTGTCCATTTTTATAGATACGAACACCCCCCCTGATACGAGTATATGTTACCTCTCCTCTGTTTCAAATTATTTTGGGTTTCTTAAATTGATTTGGGTTCGAATTTACATGAACTGAGGGTTTTCTGGTACTTTGTTACTGATGCTCGATATTGACTGTTTGAGTTTGAAATTAGTTGTTTCATGAGTGATGATTCTCACTGTGTTGTAGGTTAGATATTTGGATTTGGTTTTAAGATTGTATATATGTAATTGCTCACTGAATTGGAATTTGGATTTCGATTGACATTTTCGAAAAGTTCACTGATACCTTGTTTCCTTCTACTGATACTTCAAAACTGAGAATTGGTTTCGAAATTCCTGATACTTCATGTCTTGATACTGAAAATGAATTGACCTGGGTTTCATTTTGGGTTTTCGATTTGGTAATAAGTTGAATATGTTCACTGTTCCTTTGTTTTATTTACTGATACTGTGTTCAAATTAGGTTTTTAGTGTTTTAATTAAATTTAAGTTGTTTAAATACGAAATATACATGATTAAAATAAACTGATAGGATGTGCAGATAACTAGGTTTTAAATGGATTGGTATTGTACTCGAATTTCATAAAATTTCTGACTGAACAGTGACAGTTTTGCCTATGCATGAAAACTGAGATTTTCCCTATGAGTATAAAACCTGGAAACTATTTGTATGTAAAACCTGAGAATAAAATTGGGATAATGTTAAAACTGAATTTGAGTTTTGGGTTTGGTTTAAAGTTGTATATATATGTAAGTTGCTGATTTGATTTCAATTTGGTTGTTTGGTTTGAATGTTTGGGAAACTGAAATCAAATTGACATTCAAAACTGAAAACTGAGATAGGACTATTTGCATGATAACCTGAGAATGAATGCAAGTTGTAAATATATATAATGTATATATATCAAGTATAGATGCATGTATATATATGCAATGTGTGGATGATAAATGAAATGTATAAATGCATGTATGTATCTATGTAATGAAAGTATGCATGAATGTATGACAGGTAATGTAGGTTTAGATACATGTTAAGTGTGTATAAAGGTAATGCAGTACATGAATGCAAGAATGAATAAATGCAATGCAAGAATGCATCCTAATCTAATACAAGCATGTAGGATTGAATGTAATGAATACATGTAATGTATATATATCTAAGTATGTAATGCAATATATGTAATGTATAATGTAATGTAAATATGATATATGTGTATCCTATCTAATATACATGATATGCAAGTAACAATATATGCAAGTTTATGTGCAATGTAGTAAAAGTGGAAGCAATGTATGAATGAATGCATGTACCCAAGTATGTATGCAAGTATGAATACATGTATGTTATGAATGTAGAAATGCAATGTGTGTACCTATATATATAGGTTGCTTATATATATACATCCTACCATATATACTTGTATATTATGTACAATGTAACATGATGCAATATGATAATATAATGTATTGTAGATACAATATAGTATGTGTATAGATGCCTTGGTGTGGTTCACATTGTTTTGCTTTGCTTGTGTCTAGCCTTGATTGCCTAGAATAGCCTAGTAGACTTGGTTTGACCCAGAGTTGACTTTGATCTAGATTGACCTAGAAATCATGTAGATGCATTGTACACTTCATTATAACCCCTTTGTATACATCATGACTTGTGTTGCTCTAAATAGGACTCAGATACCTCGTTTCGGACAGTGTATTCTCACAGACATTCAGATCACAGGCGAGTACATTCTCTGATCGTTTCATACTTGCTAGGACTTATATTCATGCTCTAGATTACTTTACTTGATGCTGACACTTGTTATCATGGATTGGTACTATATGGATCTTTTCGTGCGATGTTATCCCCTTAGCGGATACATCGGGTATTTCGTGTTCGTGTTCTTTATTATGGGCATCGTGTACTCCTTATCTTCATGTTATTCGTATACAAATCTTGTGAAATCGTATACTCTTATATGCTCACATGATCATCGTGTACAACTATACTTCGTGTGCAATAACATAACTTGACTGGATCTTTGTGTATTGATTGGGGACGGGGGAGTAGAAGTGGTTATGTGATCAATCTTGTAGTTACTCGTGTGAACCTCTGTAGATTACTCGTGTGCAACATCGTGCCGTTTACATAACCGTCTTGTGCTCTGAATCACTAGTCACTTACAGTTCTTATTTATCATGTATATATTTTCAATTTACAAATATCTCTGTTTTCGTGTACATCTTCTTATAGTTCATATATCTTACTCTTTTGCATGCTTTACATTTTCTGTCATGATATGAACTATGTGAGATGTATTGTGCTCATTTCTATTCTGACTGGACCTGTTAAAAATATTACAGATGATACTGAGGACTTCTACCCAAACTACTATGGAGCGCATCTAGACGACACCTGTGAGTTGGACCCACAGGAGGATCTTGCTCTAGCTGAGAATGTCATTCCTACTGCTTAGACTAGATTAGCTAGGCTTTATTGTATTTTTATTATGTTATTTGTATTGACTTTAGAGTTGTATTATTTCTAGATGTTTGTGATGTTGTGTCGTTTAGACACTTAGACTTTCCTTCTGTTTGTATGTTCTCTTTTGAGATTTTATATCTATCATATCGTGTTATTTCTACCTCTAGATTTGTGATTGAGTGGTACCTTCTGTGATTTGTCCTCCGTTCGGAGAGTATATCATATTGTATTTGGTTCGTGATAGTGACCTAGGACAGCGTTCTACCGTCGACACTACGGCGTAGGCTGGACGTACCCACTTCTCGTGCCCCTACACTGGGTGCGGGTCGTGACAGACTTCAAGTCAACCCCCTTCATTCTCAAGAGCTACTAGAGCACACATTTACCCTGATAAATTTTCTTGATTTCTGAAGAACAGATATATACATCTTTTCCTATTATGATTAGAACTTTAGAACTCGTTTGAATTTATGAAAGCTCTTTGGAATTCCTATGGATAAAGTTGAGAGAGTATTTGTTGACCTATTATGGAGGGGCAGCTGCGCACTACAGTCATTTATCTGAATTATGTAAACGATGAGTTTACTGCAGCCAGCAGCACATTGACAAGATATGGACCCTAAGTGAAGTGGTTTCAGGTATTCATAGGTTTTTGGATATTATTAAGACTGTCCTCAATATCTGACCTCTTGAGTTGTTCCATCAATAAAGGATAAAGTTGATAGAAGTTTCGGTGATCTATTATTATTTGAGTCATGGAACCAGTAGTTTACTGCAGCCAGATGTACACTAGCGGGACATGAACTCTAGGCAAAGTGACTTCAGGTATGTATGGTTTTCGGATACTATTGAGACTGTATATCCCTATTACAAATATATCATGTTTGGTCTCTTATCGTCCTTGATAACTTTACCAGAGTTGTCTTAATTCTTTTAAATTTTGGATTATTTGGAATCTTAACAACTAGTTTAAATTTTCAGAAATCATTTATATATGATTCATATAGGAATTTTACTTGATTTTCTAGGACTATTTTCCAACACATATTGGCCCCAATCTCTTTCCTGGTTCAACCTTAGAACGTTGCATTTTTTTGTTGTTGATAGTTACATATTTTGGAAGCTATAGATAGTTGTGGATAGCTTTATATATTAAATAGTTGATATACATCTTGTGGATGACTATATGCATATAGTTGATAGCTATATGTGGGGAAAACATAGATTGTTACCTACCTCATTTCTAGTAAGGGCATATTTGGGATCAATATTAGTTAGCTAAAGGGTAGAAAATGTAGATGAATACCTTGAGTAAGCTAGTCTTGAGAGAGTGGTATATCTTAGTTTGTGACTTATTTGGGTTAGAACTGTTGGTAGTACTCGCTAGTGCCTAAACCTCATTCAAACAAATAAAGGTATTTGGCGATTTTGAATTTTATGATTAAAGGAAGGATTATGGAAGATAGAGGAAGACGTAGGTAGAGTTAGCGAGGAAAGTCTAGGATTTGGTAAGGTTCTCCTATGGAGGAAGTGAATCTGGATAATATATAAACATGAGAATATGGTGATCAAGTAAAGTAACACTTGACGGGGATCAACTTTTATGATTAGATGACTAATGTACCCAGAAGGGACGGATATAACCATGGAAGGAATATCACAAGAAATGGAATGATATGTTCTAGAGAACGAATAAGCAGTGAGGAATTGAGATAAGACCATTAGCACGCAACTTTGGAAATGAGCAATTGGGTTTGCAATTTCTACCAAACATTGGAGACTCATATTAGATATGGTAAAAAATGATTGAAATTTTGTGATATTTTTGCTAATGTGTTTGGATGAGAACGATTGTTAGGTGCATGGTTAAAAATTAAAATTTGATTAGTGATTATAATTTGGTCAATTGATTTCAAGAATTGGAAATTCTCGAAGATAGATCATGGATCAACTTTAAAGAATTTTCTAAGGATTTACTGTGACAAGTGAAGATTGTGACTTTGATGTAGTCAGTTTTGGAAGAATGGCTGACAATTGAAAATTGATGTCTGCAAAATGATTGATTGAGAGAAATACTTAAAATTTGATATACATTTGGCATACGAGTTACATACAACGATGGATGAAAATTTGATTTAGATGATTTATGATTCCAAATAGATTTAGTTTTAATACCTTGACAGCTGCCTTAGTTTTTCTATAGATACTGGGAGTTCAGCTAGTTTAGCGAGTTAGAGATTGGTTTTTGCATGGGTACTAATAAGATGGTTATCTTGTAAGTCATTTTTTCTGTATATCCTATCTTCTGACTGTTGAAATAGTGATACGATATTCTTTCTATCCCCCTTTGATCAAGCACTCAATCCTCAATGGACATATCTTATCCGATTACATTCCTATCATAGCTATATTATTCTAATCACACATGCTAACTTACTATCATACAACTTATTGATTTTTTTCTGAGTCACAAACCCTTATACCCCATTCAAATTTGATTTGGAATTTTTAGTCCCTCATCTCAGAAGATTCTATTATTTATTCTTTCTCAATAAACTGTTGGCGTTCGTTTCTTTCTTGCCTTTTCTGTTTCACGAGAGCTCATTTGATTTTTTTTCCTATTTTATAATCATTTGATTATATTTTTCGTACCTAGATTTTACTCATGCCTAAAATGATTTTGATCACAATAATATTCCAACTCTATCTCAGATCATATCTAGATAATTCTGACTGTGCCTATATTTTACCTAGTGATCATGCCTAGAATCCGATCGTGCCTGCTGATTTAAATTTCGTTTTTGATCAAGGATAAGTGATTTTGATTGTACCCCGGCCCTTATCTTTAACATTTTGAGAACGAAATTTTCTAAGTAGGGAAGATTGTAGAACCCCTCAACTCTCACCACTCAACCGACCCCACGTTCCCGACACTTACTAATTTCTCTCCTGATCGTTTTCTTTTTCCCCTCATCTCTCCATCTATTTCTTCCTCACGTAATATCTCTCACAGAAACCCTTCTTCTTCACAATAAAATCCACAGAGCCTCACCACCTTCCCAAACTTATCTTTCCTTCCTCCATACTTCTCCATTTCCGAAACCGATCCATCCCAACGCTCCTTGCGACATCCCGGTCGCGTCAACACCCCATCGGGATATTTCCGTCGCCCTTGGCCGTACCCGACCGCCTGTACGGCAGCCCGTGCGTGCTGCTTCTCAGCTGTGCCCGCTTCCCGGCCGCGCCCGTGTTTCGCGCACCACTTTCCGGCCGCGTCAGCGCCTTCCAGCGCACCAGCGCATTCCCGCGTCCCGTGCACGTGTCCTATGTGCCCGTGTGCGCACTTCTGCCGTTCCGCACATTTTGCGTGACCTTCTCGCGTACATGCGCATTTCGAGTGCGTTCCAAGTACGAGACCTCTCCTCGGTACTCTGTCATCAGCGTTCCGGTGCCCGGAACCCTTCTGTGTATTTGTATTTTTACAGAATAAGAAACCTATTCCTGTTCCGACGAAAATTGACAGAATAAAGCTCTGTCAATTCCGGCATAGTTAGTTAATTTCCTAATTTTGACCATATATTTTGTAATAGAATTCGTGTTATTAATTAATATTACGGTTAGATTATTATTAATAAGAATAGTTATGTCGTAATATATATAGTGTGATATTAGTTAGCAAGTTACTAGATTTAGCGTTTAATTACGATTATCGTATTAATCGTATTATTTTAGATTTAAGAATATCATTAATTATGTTGCCGATATTTTTACGTAAATAAAATGCTAAAGTAATTTCAAAAATAGTTTCATATCAGAAGCCTATTTTAATATAGGAATAGTGTTTTAAAGCAAAATCGTTTATTTACTATTTTGGATAAAATATTAGTTATCTTCCAAAATTGATTTCATTATCAAAAAGAGTTTTTGTATAAGATTATACCTAAAAAAAATATGATTCCAGTTATAAAATAAAAACCTAATTTTTATTATTTATTTAATTGAAATAGATATTTTTACGTTACTAATATTAATAGTTAATATATTATTAGTAGTTAATTACCACCTTAATTATATTTCCAAAAATATTAGTTACTTCTAAATAAAATATTCTTGTAATATTTTACTATTAAAATAGTTTTCTTATTATTTTTAAAAATATCTATTAAAATATTTTAGTTTAGTTTATGTAAAAATACTATTTGATTTCAAAGTATTTTCAAAGTATTTTATATAAATAATTCTAATTCTAATATAGTTACGAAAAACCAGTAACCATTTACTAATAAATAAAATATAGTTTCTCCCGCATTATTTATAAAATATAATCTTTATTAAAAAATTGTTTTTACCAAATATTATTATACGTGGTTTAAAGTATTAAATAATTATAGTTTTATTTCTCTAAAAATATTTTATAACTAAACGATTGTTATTATAATTATTGGCGTTATTAGTTAAACCCTAGGAATGATTTCTAAGACAGAGTATTAAATTAATGTAGATTCAGGTCCCGGACTTTAGCCCGAATACTTTTCTGTCGTCACCTACAGCACCAGTAACACCAAGACAAGTTTTATACTATTCATGTTCGTATTTTATTTAATAATTAAATGTACTGCATCAGTAGGACTATGTATATTGTATCGATACTAATTCACATGGGCTCCCTCTCGGACCCCAGATTGATTGCTTAATTGACTCATTGACTCGGGGATTGGGGAGGAGTATAGCATCTGTGACCAAATCTATTGTTACTGATATTGCCTCTCTCACGCTAACCCCTATTGCACAGGGGGTTGAGCCGTATCGTATACTAGTATTTCGCCAAAATGTTAGTATACACATTGAATCTACCAGCCGGTCACATATATGCTATGCGCTCAAAATTACTATTGACTCATTGTAGACTGCATCATTGTATCTCCTGAAATTTTATGCCTGCTGGTTCTTTATTTATTATCAAGAAAAATATATAATAATGCTTTTAAACTGCCTTGCATCATTTATTATCATTTAGAATGCTAGATATGGATATATGTTCTTGCTCCCCTCATGACTGGAGACCAATATTTTAGGTGATTGCGAAGACGAGGAGCTCGCCTTTAATTCCTTCTGCGGACCCAATCCCAGTTCTGAAGAGGTAGCTGAACCTGACCAGGAAGCCCAAGACTACTAGTTTTGCCCGTTGCTTAGTTTTTTCATTTTCAGTTGTAATAAAGAACAGATGTATTTGTAGAGACCCTAGAGGGGGGTGAATAGGGTCAAGCTAACTAATCAAGCACTTAGCACAAGCTAATGGGCAATTTAAAAAATATAAGTGCAAAAGAAGAAGCAACAACAATACCGGCACACGATATATCCTGGTATCCTCCCAAGGGACACTCCAGTCCCGGAACTCTCTCTCGGCTTTAATCCACTATTTGAGTAAATAGTCACACACGAGTTTGGATCTGAAGAACTCGCCAACTTCTTACACGAGAGCTTTAGTCCGAAGGCCTCTCCGACTCAACCGAGAATTTGGATACGAAGACTCTCCAACTTCAACCGAGAGTTTAGATACGAAGACTCTCCAACTTCAACCTTTCACAATAGGTTTTGATCTCCTTATACAACAAGATGAAGATCTTACTTTTCAACTCAATAACTCTAACACAATTTGTGGATGGCAAATGAAAGCTTTGTAGAGTTATTTGTGGATAGGCTTTGGTGGTTTAGAAATTTTTAAGCTCAAGGCATCAACCTTGAATCAATGGGTTCAAGACTATTTATAACTAAAGCATTGAAAAGAGCTCAAAGGCAACTTTTCAGTCAGCAATCGGTATACCGTCGGTACGAACCGGCATTCCGTCGGTATGCCGGTCTGGAATACAACGGCTAGAAATATAGCCGTTGGGATCATTAAATGCTCGAAATCTGACCGTTGGAATTTCAACGTTACTGAATCGGTATACCGTCGGTATAGATCAGTATTCCGTCGGTATGCCGATTTTGTAGACGGAAACTTTCTGTGAACAAAATCGGTATACCATCGGTATAGACCGGTATACCGTCGGTATGCCAATTTCCATCCGAAAATAATCCTGGACTAATTTCTACCCTAGATTTCGATTTTGCCATCCATTTCTTGTGTTTACAATTATTCCTAAGACTCATTATAGACTCCAGAAATACTGTAGCATGTGCAGGCTTCTTCAGAGTCTTGAAATGATGATGGCATGGCATGGCTTCTTTCTTTGATAGGTGATGGCTTTTTCTCTTGGCGGCAGCTGTCCAAAGATATCCAGTTTGTGAAAACTGAATACCTTTCGGGGGCATCGCCCCGAACCCCCAAGTGCATGGCTCCGGAGATGTCGTCGGGTGGTTCAGAGAAATCTTGTGGGATCCGTCGTCTTTGGCCCACCATGATTTCTTCATTGCATATGTCCACATTGATCTTTCTTATTGCTTTTCTGCATGTACATGTTAGACGAATAAAGCAATGTACATAGTAGCAAGTATGATAAGTTTAACGCACATTAGGACAATGCTGAGTTTAAGTATAAGTGCTAAGGTGATAGCATAAATATTAGTGATATCATAATGATTAAACTTAATTGAATGACCACATCAAAAATATAGTTTTAATTTTGGCAACCCAATTAAATTTAAGATAGATAAGCTCATATCACTAATATATAAACCAATAGGCACATATCACCAAAGGTCTAAGTATAAGTAGAAATGCTATAGCGATAGTATGAAGATTAGTGATAATGAAATGCTAAACTTAACATATTAACCATATTCAAAAATATGATACAATCATTGGGCCAACAGTATTAACTAAATGTTTATTTGCTTGTGTGGTTATTTCATCTAAACATTTAGCTTTAAATTCCAAAGTCAAATAAATGTTTTTCTTATTCTCGCATTTTAGAATTATATGCTTGTATACTACCCCGTCTCACAACGGTGCAGGCTGGGCATGATCCGACCGGACCCACTATATTGGGATTGGGTCGTGACATTCTACGGTTGGGATCTTCTGAGAACAGTATAGTTTATCTCATCATAGTTCGCTTCAGACCTGGGAAGCTATGTTATTCGGAGTTTTCACTTTAAGGAAAAGTATCTGTGTCGATCACATAGGACATGGATATAGATATGGGATCCGCATCCGATCCTCCATGGGGACAATCGAAAAATTAGTAGTGAAGTAGATAGTTTATTTTAATATGGTAGACTGGT
>JANAVB010038880.1:0-74485 GCA_029216955.1 Iris pallida
AGTACCTATATTGCCATTACCAATTATATGTCCTTTTAAGTTGTTTCCAAAGAATACATAGCCTTCTTTCTTCATCGATAGTGTTACAAACAAACTATTATCACCAGTTATATGTCTGGAGCAAATACTATCAAGAATTTATTTGCTTCTAGTGGAAGGAGGTAGGGTCCACCTACAACAAAAGTTGAAGATGTAACCTTTGGTACCACTTTCTTGAGGGTATGGTGTTAGTTTTAGGAACCCAAACATATATATGCATGTCTACTAGCTTTCTAATCTTATACTGATGTGACACATGTCATGTTATACCACAATAGTGACATGTAGTAGAAGTGTTTGTGCTAGATAAAGTTCGAAGATCATGTATGTTAGTTTTTGAAGAGGAGTGTGACTTCTTGTGAGGAAACTTATACATGAATGCATGACTTTTAGAAGTTCTGGTAGAGTTAGATGTGCTTTGTTTGTGTTTAGCCATGTGATTCGTGTTCACTTGAGTTATAGGCTTGACAACCTGTTTACCCAGTATAATCTCTAACTTTTTAGAGATATCATATGCTTCGTTGTATTTTTCCGTGAATGCATCATTCTCTAAGCAACAATATTGTACTTCTTTTTCTCTAATTCATAGAGATTTTTGAGTTTATATTATCTTGATTTGCTTTCTTAAGCTCCTCAAGAGTATAATGTAATCTCAATTTCAAAGAAGAAATCTCATTTGTGTTACTAGAAGAAGTTTTATCTCTAATATTTTTTTAGCATTTTAGATTGCTTAGTAAACTCAGATTGTACTGATTTTAGCTCTTTCTTAGCACACTTATACATATATATCATCTTCTCTTATAAAGGGGAGGTGTTCCCCATGTTATAGTGGCACGACACCAGATGAGTTTTTCGGATAGGGATAAAGCCTCGGCCTTGCAAGCCATGTCGTTGCGACGTAACACCGCAAGGGAGCCTAAGGCTTCATGCTGGGTAGTATGGCACTACAAAGAGACTGTGACCTCATGCTACAGTAGTATGACACTACGATGAGATTCCCGGGTAGGAGTAATGCCTCGGCTTTAGGCCATGTCATAGCGGCATAGCTCCGCAATGGAAGCGCAAGGCTTCATGTCGTGTTTCTTTAATAAAGAACTCACCTAAAGTGTATGGACAGAGATATCAGGCCGTCTCTTGCGGGTAAACTTGTAGACGTCCAAAATTATACACTGAAAGCAGGATAGCACAGGGCCTTTAATGTGTAGCCAGAAGTACATGTAACTACATTATGTAAGTGGGAAGAATTTTAGCTATGGTGCAGAATTCAAGGCTTAGTCCATTCTTGTGTAATAGTCTGTTGTTTGACCCATGCAAGAATATTCAAGTCGTTAGTGACATTTCTGCTAATGCATGAAGGACAGTTACTGTGGAGAACACTCAACTCCATATATCGAGATATGTAGGGGATTATTGGAGCTTTTCTTTTGTATGTAGAGAGCTTGCTCTCAACATGTCTAGTAATTTTAGTCCCACATTGAAAAAGCAACATGAGTAGTATCTCAATATATACTTGGTATGTAGTTGAGGTGCGCACACAGGGTGGTGACCCTAATGAGGGAACCATGTGGATGATTTTACTAGGAGGTAAGGATAAGACTCCATGGTAAAGCATTTCTTTTTGCTCTTGGAAATTTATTCCATTTGAGCTAAGCCCCGTAGGGGCCTAGCGACTCGGACTCTGACTCGGACTCGGGCTTATGGGCTCATGAGGCATAATGTGGCATTTTGTTAGTGTACTTTGCACTTAGCATGACAGCATCGTCGCTATGCGCATGGTACGCTTAAGTTGTGCTCGTTACGCGAGCCTCTTGTGCAGTCGTTCGTGTGCCAGTTCGTGTTGCCTGATTGTGCGGTAAGATGGCACACCATTTGGCACTGCCAAATGGTGCAACAGTTGGTACTGTAGTTGGCACGACAGTTGGCGCGGGGTGCGTACGGTGCGCAGGTGGCACAAGTGGCACTGTACGCACGGTGCACATGTGGCGCAGGTGCATAGTTGGCATTGTGCGCATATAGCGCAGGTGGCACGCACTGTGCGTGTATGGCACAGGTGGTGCGCACTGTGTGCCAGTTGGCTCAAATCATGTCTGTGTACGATTTGAGCAGTTGTAGAATGTTCGGGCTAGTAGATCACTGAAGGCATCAGATAATTCATCAAAAGGAAATTCTTTATATAAAGGATTTATAGTACCTTTGCATCTGTAGCCATGAAGCATAGATTGGCTGTGTTGCGAGGTTTTTTATTTTCTTCGGAGTTACTCACCTCACTTTCACACCAGATGCTAATATTATGATAATTTCTTGTTGAAGTCCTTATCTTGGTTGATTGATCATATTGCTTCCCTTTCTTACAACAGGACAGTCTTTCTTGATATTATCTATTTTTTTACAACTGTAGTATATTAGTTCTTCGTCATCTCTGCAATCTTTCTTCTTCGTGTTAGATTTCTCATACTTTATAAATCTTCTGAAGTTCCTCATCATAAGGGCTATTTGCTCATTGTCTGAACTATTGTTCTCACTTTCGTCATCAGAAGCTATCTTATGATGTGCCTTGAATGCGATAGTCTTCTCCTTTGGTGATGGCTCTTTGAATTCCTTAAGATCCAGCTAACGTGTCATAAGCTTTCCCATAAGTGTCTTGAGAGTCATTGTAGTGAGATCGTTCCCTTTATTTATAGCTGTCGCTTTGGGATTCCAGTTCTTAGTCAACCTGCAAAGTACGTTTCGTATCTTTTTATGATTATTGTATTCTTTTCCAAAAGAAGATAGAGGATTAACAATATCTAAGAATCGAGTAAACACGTTTGTAATAGCCTTATTAGGCTTTATTTTTAATGCCTCATATTCTTGTGTAAGTCGTAAGATTTTAGATTCCTTCACCTGTAAAGTTCCTTTATGAGTTACCTCAAGAAGTTTCCAAATCTCATGAGACGTAGCACATGTTAAAACTCTAATGAACTAAGTTCTGTTTACTGCACAAAATAATGTATTGATAACTTTTGCATCAATACTTGCTTGTTTCTTTTCATAATTAGTATATTTGTCGTGTGACTTCTCAACCAAGTTTCCATCTACGATGATTGGGAGTGGTTTCTTATAACCATCAACAACAATTGACCATAAACCGAAATCAAGTGACTTGAGATAAAAGCTCATGCGTGTTTTCCAATACGTGTAATTTGTTCCATCAAATAGGGGTGGCCTATTTATAGACTGGCCTTCTCCATTGCTAGTATATAACGATAGCATTTATCAAGGAGTTTTAGTCCAACTTAGAGAAACTTAGCTCTGATACCAATTGTGGGACCGATGGCACCTCTAGAGGGGGATGAAAAAAGTGTAGCGAAAGAAATATCCCCAATAAAATTAATGCAAGTAAAGGCAAATATAGAGAAATAATTAAATACAGTAAGGTAAAGAGTAAGTAAATAGGACAAAAGAAGCAATACACAGACATCGAGAATTTATACTATTTTTCTCTGAGAGGACTAGTCCAGTCTCGAATACTCCTGCTCGATGTTAAATCTACTATTTGAAATAGAGGTTAACCGCATGTTTTACTCCGAAGGAAATGCCAGCTTCTTACACCGTCGTATTTTTATTTGAATCCTACGAAGATACTTCAACACTATATGAAAAGCTTTTATATTCCAAGCTTGTACAACTCGTACACTTCTAATTGGAACACATCGGCACTTAAAGAATGGGACTTGTCTTAGAAATGTGAAGAATGAAAATCTCTTTGTAGAAGGAAGGCTTAGAATGAATAGGGAAGATGAATAATGAAATGAGTGAGTAAAATGAATAATTCTTCTCTATTTATAGGTATTTTTGAACCAGAGTTTGGGCAGAACTCAATTAAGACAACGTTCAAAAGACTAGGTATTCATTCTGACCAGGAGTGGTTTCAGGTGACCGAGTTCAGTCTGAGTTTGGGTAGAACTCAGCCCGAGTTCGACTAGGTAGATTTCAGGGTTCGTTTGGGTTCAGAATGGAATTCTAGATATTAGTCTGGTTTGGAAAAAGATGGTTTTGTTTTGGTGGGAATGATATTCTAAATGCCTGTGATATCCGACTCATAAAATAACCTAGACTCAAGAAATAAAAAATACAGAACAAAATTGCAAAAGTTTGTTTGACGAGCTCGGCTGTGGTCTTCTGTAGTCTTCTTGCTTTAAGTATCAAAGTCGGAGTTTGAATTCAATTATCAAAATAAGGTTGATCATGACTACATGGGCCAACAGAGAAGGCACTCCCTAAAAAAGATGCCAGATTTGTTGCTATCACAAATTAAAAGAGAGAAATTTTGTATTTACTTTTTCCTTTTGGATTACAAATAAAGAACTACAATCAGAACCCTAACAACGAGGTTTCGTAGTAAATGATAAGATCTAAAGAAGTGTGATGATGGAAATCGAGTCCTACAGTGACTCCTTTACTCCGTTGATGATCACCTGGCAAAGGCCTTTCTCTTTGATATGCTCTCTCTTTTGTGCGTCTTCTGTCTCTCTGTCTTTGTCTGCGTGTGTTGAGAGGAAGGGGGTACACCATTATTTATAATAATCTTGAAGCGGCAATTTTACGCGAATAACTGTTGGATTAACACAATCTTGGTTGTTACAGCTATTAGCTATAGTTGATTAACCATGAAGCCCGGTCAAGGTGATACATAGCATTGATTGGAGGATATCTGCTGCAAGGATCTTCAAGGAGCTGTTATGGAAGTTGGTTGCTAATCACATAGCCTGAACATGGTGACATGTGGCTCATACTGTGACTTTGAAATATATCTCGTTAAATAGGGCAGTTATAACGCATACACCGTATTGTGATTTAAGAGAATATCTTGGTTTATCGGGATGGTTAATAACACACATGTTATTATTGTAGGATTTAAGTCACCTAGTAGTTTTAGTTGGATGGCCTGGTTGATTGGACATGTGTCACATACTAAGATTTGGAAGAATCATCTTCTGGAGATGAAGATTTAGCCTTATGGATCCTATTGCATAAGGACTTTCAAGACTACCGACTCATTAAGTCTTGGCTGCATAGGGAATTTCGTGAGTAATGCCGCATGAGGAGAGTATACATGTGGCACTGCACCACTATCTTTATCAACAGGTAGTTACTTAGGTGGTGTAGGACTTCTGCTACTATCTTTGTTTGGGGCATTTTAAGCAGCAAAGAAAGAAGGATCGGCTGGGGTGTCGCATGGAGAGCCACGGGTTGGTCTTATGCCTTTTAGCAGTATGACCTGATGCGGTTTGGACTTAGTAAGCCTTTGGTGATTTTCTATGCTTCTACACCTCTCTTCATATCTTTTCATATCTAGTAGTCATCTGTCCCCTGCCTTTCAAACTCTAGTACCATACGAATGTCTTCAGCATGAGCAATCTCAATCAATTGGCCCTGCAGCTTCCACTCATCTTCTTGGATAAGGCTACCCACCGTGTCGAAAGTACCCAACAAGTCATAGATATGCCATTCCTCTCTCTTGATCAAGTAATTGTACTTTATTTAGGGGTTATACTAGATGCTAGTTTGAGCGTCAGAGGATATTACCTTAAACATCTTTTCGTTATACTTGAGTCTCATTATCAATAATGCTTTGATCGTGACCGAGAAGTTATTTCTGGTAGCCGACTAGAAGTTACCTTTTCGAAAAGTGCCTTCCCCTTGACCCAGTCAGCCCAAAAAGACTTCCCGTTGGTGAATCTCCATAATAGTTTAAGGTATGTCATTTCTCTAAGGAGGAACAAGGGTCTCATCCAACTCCTTCCTCTTTTATAGGCCAACACAAGTCCTCCGAACTACTAGCATGAATGCCTCCTCTCTACAGGAAGTCCGTATACATACATTCAATCTTCTTGATCGTGCCATTGGAGAGCATAATGGCCTGAAACCAATGCATAGAAACGATCAAAATGACAGCCTTTGATAAGTTCAACCCTACCCCACAGGACAAATCTGATCTTGCCACCCTTTTTGTCTCGATTGACTGTAGTTGAGAAGACCCTCATACTTTGCATTAGTGGCATAGTTAATAGATAGGAGAAGCCTTAGGTGTTTAACATGGAGCATCTGTTCCATAATATCCATCTAGTTAGGCATGCCTCCTTGTTCCCACAAGTGCGGTTCAAAGACATTTGGATTGTGTTTATATTCAACTACAAACCCGACCGAGCCTATAAGATGACAAAAATTCCTTTGAGCTTGTCAAAGGATCTGTTAGATGGCTTTAGGAACATCAGTAGACCATCAACATAAATAAGGTGAGAAACCATGTGTTCGATCTTCCTAAATAAGGGGGTAATCAATCCTTCCATAACCACATCCTCCAACGGACAAGTGAGAAACTCCATCACTACAGCGAAGAGGTAAGGAATATGGATCCCTTTGTCATAGACCTCTATCGCTACCTAAATATCAACCATAATGGAGAACGTGGGAGAGCAAACACATTCCATCACCATGTCTACTCACCAGTTGTCAAAGTCCATACGTAATATAATATAGTAAAGGAAGTCTCGATTGACCATGTCAAATGCTTTTATGATATCCTACTTCAAGCACGTTTTGTTGCCCTCCTACTTGTTGAATTCCTTAACTAGCTCATAGGCTAATAGGCTACTCTCGAAGATGGAGCGTCCTTTGATAAAAGTCGTATGGTTAGGAGAGATAAGCTCCTGCATGCAATCCCTCATCTGGTCATACATGACTTGAGTAATAATCTTAAGAAGGAAATCACAGCAAGCAATAGGCCGGAAGTCTCCTAGCGAAGTCGCACCCTCCACCTTCACAATTAAGACCATAAATGTATTATAAAGCTTCTTAAGCAGCCACCATAGATGAAGAACTCCCTTACCGCATCAAGAACACCTTCCTTTATCATGGCCCAATTTTTCTAAAAGAAAGCAGTCCTAAAACTATTTGGTCCGGGCAATTTGGTAGGATCTGCCTTTTTAACAATATGTTTTATATCTGCCTTAAATAAAGGGGCCCTTTAAAACTTGGTTTTCCTACATCGAGACCAGCATCTTAAACTTAATCTGCGAAAAAGAGATCGGATAGGAGTTTTGATTATAGAGATCCCAATAGAACCGAACCACCTAATCCCCAATGGCATCAGCCCAAGTAATAAGAACCCCATTAGGTTCGAGCAATCCATGAATGGTATTATGATTCTACCTAGCATTCACCGTGACATGGAAGAATTTAGGGTGCCTATCCCCATCCGATAGCCAGTTGCATTTCACTCTTTGTCTGAGTTGGATCTCATCTAAGAATCTATCCTTTTTGCAGTCGATCTTGGAGAGTGACCTTCTCTTCCGTGAGGATGTGGTCGAGCGGATCTAAGTGCACCAGACTTATTCATATTTATAAGCTCATGGTCGTCACCCTAGTATCCTATACAACAAAAAATCTACTAATCTATTTCATTGTACTTTTCTTTCGTTTTTTGAGTAGCGAATGCTATAGGTCCTTATTACTCTAGACATCTTATTGGAAAGTTGATATATATAACTCACTAGAAGGACATTAATTTGTTGTGAATAATTTGAGCCTCAGACATCTCATCTTCAAGTTTTGAGCGTATTCTTTGGTAACTGACGAAATCTTCTAGCCCGTGCCTCATCTATAGCCAGTGCCTCATCTATTAATCTTCCTATTCTCTTTCTTATACCTCTTTCAAATGATCATTATTCGATTTATGGGGATAAGCGTCATTCGACGATTGACTTTTGTTCTTATTTTGGTTGTAACCTCCTTACTTGGTGGAGCAAGAAACATGCAATTTTTGTCCGTTCTTCTATTGAAATTGAGTATCACTCAATGACCCATACGGGCTATTATGTATTATAATAACCAAACATCCATTTATGTTGCTAAAAAACTGGTTTTTCATGAGTGTATTAAGCATATATAGGTTGATTGTCACTTCATTTTAGGGAAGGCCAAGTTTTGTGGAGTTCGATTCTAGCATATTTCTGCTACATCACAGATCCTTGATATGCTCACCAAAGCTTTTTTTCGTACTATTTATCTTTAGTTTTTGTCCAAGCTCGGAGATCTCAACATCTATGCTTTAGGTTGTTGGTAAGTTTATAAGTTAGTTATTTCTTATTTCTTGTATAGCCTAAGCTACTCTAGTCTTGCTCTTAGTTTTAGTCCCCACGTCAAAAAAATATAAGGGAAGCACACCCTTACTTATAAATATGTACCAAATATTAGTTTCCAACTATGATTTGAGAGGTATACAAAAGAACAGTTTGGGAGCCATGAAGCATTGATGAAAGTTATAGCGATGTCGACTGAGGATCAGTGGCTAAATTGGGGCTCAAAACAGAGGCAAAACAATAACACCATTGTACTGTGATATACCTGTCGTATATAGTTCTTTTTGTGATTTGTTCAAGAAGTTATTCTGAAGATCTAGCGGTACACTACAGTATATAGGAGGTATACCGTTTATCAGAATTTATTTCAAGTGTGGGCCCAAGTTAGCATATGTGTTGATTGTATCATCTAATTGTAGAAGCATGGAAAAAGTAATAATAAATTCTTATGCGGCCCAGAAACTCCATGCGGCTCAGAACTTGGGGGGCTTCATGCTGCTCAAAAATCCCTGAGAGCATCATGCGGCTCAAAGAGCTTCATGCGGCTCCGATAGTTTTATGCGGCTTAGAAAAAGCCACGTGGCCTTATGTGGTTCGAAATAGGTCCATACAGCTGGCCATAATTACTCCGTGCAGCTGGCCATTAATGCTCTGACACAAAGTGACAGCTCTGACATGATGGCTCTGACATAAAGAAGAGACGCAACATGCTCATAAAAAGAAGAGAGAATCTTTATGATATTGGACACAGTTCACAAAGTCCAAAGAAAGTGTTGGCCCATTGGTCATATGGTCAACCTGATTTTAATAATTGATCAAAACTCTGTCTGGATATACGAAGCTTGTTGGGACATCTCAGCTTCTTGGACATAAGCAAGATTGGATATTCACTCCGTTCAAGACTGAAGATCTGTTTGCCTACTTGAGTCTGTACTTCCTATGCAATATAATTTTCATTTTATTTAAGTCTAGGAGTACGTTGTACACCGAGTCGTACTGGCAAATAGGCTATCCCCAAAAGAGTTCAAAATGTTTTTAAAATGACCTATCAAAATATTTACAAAAAGGTTTTCAAAAATCACCAAAATCTATTTTAAAAACCCTAACCTAACCCTGACAGAACTCGGCCAGAGTTCGGCCAGAGTTCGGCCAGAGTTCGGTTGGTGGCCGTTTGATTTTTGAATTCTCTGGAACTTGGTCCTCCTGCAGTTGCGGATTTGACCGAGATTTGCTCATCGAGTTCTGCCCGAATTCTGCCCGAATTCTGACAGTGTTCTCCCTTTGGAATTCCTATAAATAGAGATGGATTTCGATCATTTTAATTCACTCATTCACTTTCAATCTTCTCTCTATCTAAAAAGCTTTCTGCCTTCCAAAAAGTTTTCTAGAGCTTTCATTTTCAGATCCCAAGCCAGTTACAATCCTCTAGTCGATTTGCCAGTGCGGTACGGTCTAGAAGTTTCTGAGAGATTGTAATCAGAAGGCTTGATTGAGGAATACCTCTTCACATTTGAAGTTGGACGAGTTCTTCGTATCAAAGCTCGCGTTGTAGAAGTTGCAAGGACTTCGTAAGAAAACTTGCGGTTTTTCCTATAGTGGATTCAACTGGTAGCATGAGTTCTACCGACTGGATTAGTCCTCAACAGAGGGATACCAGTATACATCGCTGTCGTTGCGTTTGCTTTCTGAACTCTGCCTTTACATTATTTCAACTGTGATTATATACTGTGATTGTGTTGCTAACATTTTTTTAATTAGCATTATTCCGCTGCCAACTCTATTCACCCCCCCTCTAGAGTATTACGCTTTACTATATCGTTCCTACAATTGGTATCAAAGCGGGTATTACAGGTAAAGCGAGGTAACAATACTATTATTTATTCATTATTTATTAGATCACAGCACATCACATGGCTACTATGAAATTCACAAGTGAAGGTCAGGCCACAAACAGACCCCCTCTATTTGATTGTACTAACTACACTTATTGGAAAACACGGATGAGTTTCTTCTTAAAATCTCTTGATTTTGACTTATGGGCTATTGTTCTTGATGGCTATCAGAAGCCACCTCGTATAAATGTCGAGGGAGTTTTGGTTGAAAAACCCCAAAGCAGTTATACAGAGGAAGAAAAGAAAAAGGCCAGTCTTGACGCACGTGCCATTAATGCTCTTTTTTGTGCCTTAGATAGAACAGAATTTAACAGGGTATCTACATGCACAACGGCAAATGGTGTGTGGAAGATTCTCGAAGTTACACATGAAGGCATGACTCAAGTCAAGGAGTCAAAATTCAGCCGACTTACTCAAGAGTACGAGGCGTTCAAAATGAAGCCAAATGAAACAGTCACATAAATGTTCGAGAGGTTCTTGGATATTGTAAACCCTTTGTCCTCCTTAGGCAAAGATTACAGTAACCACAAAAAGATTCGCAAACTCCTGCGAGCTCTCACCAAGAACTGGATTCCGAAGGCTACAGCTATCATTGAAGGAAACGACCTCACCACAATGTCACTTGAAGTACTCATGGTAAGCTACTCACTCATGAACTGGAGCTACAAGATTTTGAAGAACCTGCACCAAAGGAGAAGACTATCGCCCTCAAGGCTCAGCACAGAAAAGCTGCTGAAGATGACTCAGACAGCAGTAGATCTGACGCTAAAGATCAAGATCTCCTAGCAAGGAAGTTCAAAAGATTCATGAGACATGAGAAGAGAGTCAAAGAGAACAACAGCAACAACTGGTATCAAGAAGATGCTGTCTGCTATGGCTGTAAGAAGAAGGGACATATGAAGAAGGACTGTCCCATCAACTCATCATCGAGCAAGAAGAACAACAGGTATGAAAAAGGCAACCTGAAAAGATCAACGTCTCGGAAATATGCCAACACCAGCATATGGCATGAGAGTGAAGCTAGCGACTCAGAAGATGAACATTCAAAGGACGCTGCAAACATCTGCTTCATGGCAATCGATCAGGTACCTACTGAACCTGTAGAAACATATGATGACTTCACCTTTGAGCAATTAGGAGATGCCTTCAGTGACCTGATGCTTGACTACAGGAAACTGTGTAGTAAATATCAGACCGCTAAGAAGGTACTCAAAGAGTACAAAGGAGAAATAGGAAGACTTACCGACCTACTAGCTGAGGTTAGAGCTAATGTTAGTGAGTCTGGTGAGCTTTCCTCTATAAAGCTCTTATTACACGAGACTAAACAGTCATCCGAAGAAAAAGACAAGATTATAGACCAATTGAGAGAAGATCTTTCTAAAGAAAAGAAAAGTCTTCAATCTGCACAAATCAGAATGGAATCACTCACTTCTGATTATACTAAGTTATATGACACTTCCAAAAGGTTGGAAATTAGGTTAGGAAAACAGCCTGAGCCTGCTGCTTCCTATCCTAACACGTGTCACTTACCGAGAATTCGAAACATTCCCAAGCCAAACACCGTCAGACCAAACCATATAAAACCTTTACCCCAAAAGGTTAAGCCCAAACATGATCATAGGTATGCATTCTTCTATACTAGAAAACCCAAACCTACCAACCATGCACACCACTCAGCTTTCAACACTCGACATGCACAATGTCATTATTGTGGCCTCATTGGTCATATATTATCTGCATATAGAATGAGAAAGCTTATAGATTTAAATGTTTATGCTTGGATACCTAAAGCTAACAATTCAGGACCCTACAAGAAATGGGTACCAAAGGTTTCATCTACAAACTGTTTTGTAGGTGGAACACCCTTCACATGCTAGAAGCAAATGGATCTTCGACAGCGGTTGCTCATGGCATATGACTGGTGACGCTACCCTATTTGCAACACTGTCGAAGAAGAAGAAGGAAGGCTATGTCTCCTTCGGTAATAATTTGAAAGGGTATATTATTGGTATCGGTGATGTTGGTAAGTCTCCCTATCCCGTGATTAAAGATGTCTGTTTGGTTACCGAGTTGAAACATAATCTGCTCAGCATAAGTCATCTAGCTGATCATGGTTATGGTATCAACTTTGGCAAAGACAAATGTACTATAGTTGATAGCTCAACTGGTAGTACTATCTTTGAAGGAATCAGGGAAGACAATATATATGTTTTCTATCTGTTGGAAGAAGCTAACATTTCAGGTAGATGCTTAATGGCCAAAAGTGATGAGAGTCATCTATGGCACATGAGACTCGGTCATGCAAACATGGATACAATTTCAAGATTATCCACAAAGAAGATAGTACGCGGTTTACCAGACATAACATTCAAGAAGGATTCGGTATGCAGCCAATGTGAAAAGAACAAGGCTACCAGATCCACATTCAAGTCTGTAAACGCAGTATGTACTACTAGACCTCTACAATTGCTACACATGGATTTATTCGGTCCTAGCAGAGTTGCTAGCCTCGGAGGTAAATTATATGCATTTGTTATTGTAGATGATTTTTCTAGATACACGTGGGTATATTTCTTGACACGCAAGAATGACGCATTATCCGAATTTGTCGCCTTTTGCAAGAAAGTACAAAATGAAAAATGTTACATGATCACTCGTATTAGAAGCGATCATGGAGGCGAATTCGAGAATGCTGATTTCGAGCAATTTTGTGACACACACGATTTTATACACGAGTTCTCCTGCCCTAGAACTCCACAACAAAATGGAGTTATGGAACGTAAGAACAGAACTCTAACCGAAATGGCCAGAGTGATGTTAAATCAATTTAGCCTACCCAAATACTTCTGGGCTGAAGCTGTCAATACAGCTTGCTTTGTGCTCAATAGAGTTCTAATTCGACCCAAATCGAAGAAGACTCCATTTGAGTTATGGTTTGATAGAATTCCTTCAGTTTTATACTTTAAGATTTTTGGCTGTAAGTGCTTTATTCTTAATACTAAAGACAACTTGGGAAAGTTTGACAAAAAGGCCGATGAAGGTATATTTCTAGGTTATGCGACCAAGAGCAAAGGGTACAGAGTCTTCAACAAACGTACCATGATCATCGAAGAATCAATCAACGTCACTTTTGATGAAATGAACCAAATAACTCTCGATGACAGTGATGAAGATCTGCCTACATCAAGCTCAACATCAGCTGAACCTGAACCAAGCTCTGCACTAGCTGAATCCCCTAGAGGAGATCCAGGAACCAGCTACCTACAGAGTCTACCGAAAAGGTTAAAATTCACAGCTGATCATCCACAAGATTTGGTAATTGGTGACATTACCAAAGGAGTAAGTACTCGATCATCCAGTAGAGATATTATTTCTAGTGTTGTATTTATTTCACAGCTAGAACCTAAATCTATTGATGAAGCATGTAGTGATAGTTTCTGGATAGATGCCATGCAAGAGGAATTGAACCAATTCGAACGGAATCAAGTTTGGGAACTTGTTCCCAAGCCTATTGATCATCCAGTCATTGGCACCCGTTGGGTATTCCGAAACAAACTGAATGAGGATGGTTCAGTAACTCGTAACAAGGCTCGACTCGTAGCTCAAGGATACAATCAAGAAGAGGGTATCGACTACGATGAGACTTATGCCCCAGTTGCGAGATTAGAATCCATTCGAATGTTATGTGCATTTGCATGTTTTCATGATTTCAAACTTTTTCAAATGGATGTAAAAAGTGCTTTTCTAAATGGCTTTATAAAAGAAGAAGTTTTTGTAGCACAACCTCCGGGTTTCACGGATTTCAAAAATTCTGACCATGTTTTCAAGTTGAAGAAAGCCTTATATGGTTTGAAACAAGCCCCTCGTGCTTGGTATGACCGTCTAAGCTCTTTTCTACTTGACAACGGTTTTTTAAAAGGAAAGGTTGACACTACACTATTTATTAAATCTTTTAATGGAAAGCTGCTTTTAATTCAAATCTATGTTGATGATATCATTTTTGGATCCAATGATGAATCTCTTTGTCAAGAATTTTCTAAGTGTATGCAGAATGAGTTTGAGATGAGCATGATGGGAGAGCTGAAGTTCTTTCTCGGATTGCAAATCAAACAAACCAACAATGGGACGTTCATTAATCAAGCCAAGTACACAAAAGATTTGCTAAAGAAGTTCGATCTGGACAATGTCAAACCTATTGGCACTCCGATGGCAACTTCAACAAAGCTTGATTCTGACGAACAAGGCAAGCCAGTCGACACACGTAAGTATCGAGGTATGATTGGTAGTTTACTTTACTTAACTGCTAGTCGTCCAGATATCATGTTTAGTGTTTGCCTGTGTGCACGTTTTCAAGCTAACCCAAAGGAATCACATCTGACCGCAGTTAAGCGTATCTTCCGATACCTTAAGGGCACTTCTTCTGTCGGCTTGTGGTATCCCAAAACTAAATCCTTTGACCTTATTGGTTATTCGGATGCAGATTTTGCTGGATGTAAGGTTGATAGAAAAAGTACTAGCGGTACATGTCATTTCTTAGGCAAGGCTCTAGTCTCTTGGTTTAGTAAAAAGCAAAATTATGTAGCCTTATCAACAACAGAGGCTGAGTATATCGCCGCAGGACGTTGTTGCGCTCAGATTTTGTGGATGAAACAAACCCTAGAAGACTTTGATTTATTTTTCACACATATTCCCATTTTCTGTGATAACACGAGCACTATTAATTTGACTAAGAATCCTGTATGTCATTCTCGTACTAAACATATCGAGATTAGACATCATTTTCTTAGAGATCATCATCAAAATGGAGATATAAACCTTGTGTACATAGATACTGAAAATCAATTAGCTGACATCTTCACTAAACCTCTAGCGGAAGATCGTTTCAATTATTTACGTCGAGAATTAGGAATTTTGGACGTCAATAATATTAATTGATTTTATTTTATGATTATATATCATTATGCAAAAACTGTGTTAGAGACAAGCTAATAAAGAGTCTGTCTGTCACCACAACTACGGTTGAAGCGAAGCGGTACTTAAGAGTTCCCCGGTGAACCTCCGCCAGCTGGGACAGTACTCCTACTGCTAATCTGAGACAGTCGCTGTGTAACGACATTTAATTCATAAAATATCATTAATTATGTTATTTGAAGGCTAAAATAACTAATATTTGAATTAAATATTTGCAACGAGTCAATGAAAAAGAAGTAGCAAAAGTCAACCTGAAAGAACCCTAGGCGAATTCGGCCAGAGCTCTGACCGAATTCGGCCCGAGTTCGGTTGTAGGTATCTGTGTATATATCCAGAACCCGAGAGCTTCTTCTCTTTCATTGCTTCCAAACTAATTACAATAGCAGCAGCAGCCGACCCCGACCTCCAAACCCTAGTTCTTCACCAATCTATTGCTTCCAATCTACTTGGTGAAATCCTTCCAAAATTTGGAATCGTGCGGAGATCGTTCTTCTCTACAACATATCCAATTTTCGTGAGGTATAACTCCCTCTCTCTCCACCTTTCAAATTAGTGCTTTTTATTTCAATGGCACCTAGATTTAATCCATCTAAGAGAAAGAAGACCACTCCTAGTGAGGAAGGGTCCTCTTCGAATCCTCACACGGATTCTTTGTTTTCGCCGGTCCAAAAGAGCGACGGCACTTTCGATGGGTTCTTCTTTCAAACCCTCGATCAAGCTTTATTATGGTACGGTGACTTTTCCACCCGATCCATATGTAGCGGCGCTCCGGTTAAATGGACGGTATTCCCTGATCATCGTCACTTATTGAGGCATTAGGGTTACACTTACTTGTTAAACTGTGCTTCCCAATTGCTACTAATGCCATTAGATTGTTCTATTGCAATCTCGTAGTTAACACTTTTGACGTGAGTACAAGTGTTGGAGGCATAGACATTGAGTTCAATGATGTCCTCCTAGCGGAGATTCTTGGTATTCCCAATAAAGGTGAACCGCTAGTTGATATCACGGAATTCGATTTCCCCGAAGGCACTACACTCACGAGTTTCAAAACGGAACTCTGTGCACCTGACAGAGTACGTTCTGGAAAGTTCAAGGCTAACAACCTGAACTTGTTTAACTACGAATTACATCGCATCATCTACTCTACTCTTCTTCCAAAATCCACTTCCAAGGATGATGTGACTTTGCTTGAGCTGTCCGCCATGTACCATATTCTTAAGGGGATTCCTTTTTCCACCCCTAAGATAATTATTCAGATGATGGGACGTTGTCGTGCTAGAGATCGAAATCTCTCTTACGCGATGATTCTCCCTCGTATCTTTCAGCGATTCGAGATCGATCTATCGACTTGTACTCAGGACTCTGAGCCCAAGTTACTCCAGCTTTCTCGTCGCAGCCGGACTGCTTCAGCTCCACCTCCTGCTCCTCCTACTGCACCATCTTCACCACATCAACCGTATGCTATGACTTTTGAGGGCATACATCAGCATTTATCAGCTTTGCACGTCTCGATGACGAATATGGCTCACGAGCGAGAGTTCCGTGATGTCACCCGTTACCAGGCAATGGCAAACTCCTTGGCCGATCTGCGTTTTGCCCAGACTGGTCACTCTGCTGCTTCCATCCCTCGTGATCCAGCTTTTTCGGGTTACCGCTATGAGGATGAGGCTGTTCATGCCTACTTTCAGCCAGGTAACGCCTATGACTGGTATCGTGCACCTCGAGATTACGTTGATGAGTTCTATGCTGGCGCCCCTACTCAACCTACTGGCGCTGGTACTTCTGGTGCTGGTACTTCCGGTCATGCTGGCCACGCTGCTGATGATATTGATGAGGATAGTGATGATGAGATCTGATTTGATTATTAGTGATATTCTATTATATACTTGGAAATGCTCCGACATTCCAAGTTTTTATCATTTATTTTTTTAGTACTTTGTAGTTTTCTATCAGTACTTTTTATCTTCATGGACATGTTTATGATGTTTCATTTATGACATCTCAGTTTATTTCAGCATTTTGTTTCAGCACTATTTCTTTATACTGCTTCTCCATTTTAAACTGCCTGTGAAATAGCATGTATGAGATTTTTTTATATTTTTGAAGCAATACATGCCTGTGATGATAATTTGTAGAAACATTACATGCCTGTGATGCTATATCTCTAATTCTTATACTATATTTCTTTTATTTTGTTTTCTCGCTATTTGTTACTTATGCATTGATTGCGGGGGAGTCTTCTACATTTAAAGCGGGGGAGCCTTCTCTTGTGCAATTATTTTGCTAAGTGACAAAGGGGGAGAAAATTAAAAAAATGATCTAACATTTTTTGAGTTAAATACAGGTTATGAATTTTTGATATTTTTCGAACTAGCTTAATGTTATATCATTCATAGTTTGTCAATTATCAAAATGGGAGAGATTGTTGGCCCATTGGTCATATGGTCAACCTGATTTCAATAATTGATCAAAACTCTGTCTGGATATACGAAGCTTGTTGGGACATCTCAGCTTCTTGGACATAAGCAAGATTGGATATCCATTCCGTTCAAGACTGAAGATCTGTTTGCCTACTTGAGTCTGTACTTCCTATGCAATGTAATTTTCATTTTATTTGAGTCTAGGAATACGTTGTACACCGAGTCGTACTGGCAAATAGGCTATCCCCAAAAGAGTTCAAAATGTTTTTAAAATGACCTATCAAAATGTTTACAAAAAGGTTTTCAAAAAGGTTTTCAAAAGTCACCAAAATCTATTTTTAAAAACCCTAACCTAACCCTGACAGAACTCGGCCAGAGTTCGGCCAGAGTTCGGCCAGAGTTCGGTTGGTGGCCGTTTGATTTTTGAATTCTCTGGAACTTGGTCCTCCTGCAGTTGCGGATTTGACCGAGATTTGCTCATCGAGTTCTGCCCGAATTCTGCCCGAATTCTGACAGAGTTCTCCCTTTGGAATTCCTATAAATAGAGATGGATTTCGATCATTTCAATTCACTCATTCACTTTCAATCTTCTCTCTATCTAAAAAGCTTTCTGCCTTCCAAAGAGTTTTCTAGAGCTTTCATTTTCAGATCCCAAGCCAGTTACAATCCTCTAGTCGATTTGCCAGTGCGGTACGGTCTAGAAGTTTCTGAGAGATTGTAATCAGAAGGCTTGATTGAAGAATACCTCTTCACATTTGAAGTTGGACGAGTTCTTCGTATCAAAGCTCGCGTTGTAGAAGTTGCAAGGACTTCGTAAGAAAACTTGCAGTTTTTTCTATAGTGGATTCAACTGGTAGCAAGAGTTCTACCGACTGGATTAGTCCTCAACAGAGGGATACCAGTATACATCGCTGTCTTTGCGTTTGCTTTCTGAACTCTGCCTTTACATTATTTCAACTGTGATTATATACTGTGATTGTGTTGCTAACATTTTTTTTAATTAGCATTATTCCGCTGCCAACTCTATTCACCCCCCCTCTAGAGTATTACGCTTTACTATATCGTTCCTACAGAAAGTTCTCTATGCGGATCGCCTGTGTGGCCTTCATGCGGCTCGGTTGTGAGGCCACCCTCATGCGGCTCGGTTACGAGGCCACCCTCATGCGGCTCGGTTATGACGCCACCCTCATGCGGCTCGGTTATGAGGCCACCCTCATGTGGCTCGGTTGTGAGGCCACCCTCATGCGGCTCGGTTATGAGGCCACCCTCATGCGGCTCGATTATGAGGCCACACTCATGCGACTTGGTTATGAGGCCACCCTCATGCGGCTCAGACAGGGGAACAGTCCTTCATGCGGTTTGCAACCTAGTGGCAGTTGGGACACGTGACAGAAGTGGACTAAGTCTTATCAACTCAGATTTATTGCAACCAACATATCATAGCAGTTCAGATTTATTTCAACCAACATAACAGTCCACATTTATTGCAATAAAACGATCAAGATTAATCTTAAGCAATCCCCAACTGCCCACTTCTCAAGGTACAGTTACAAGGATGTGGCCACGTGGCTGTGTACCCCACTCATCACAAACTCCTATAAATAGCATAGGATTATTCCTTTGCACAGACACACAGAGCAACACAGAGACAGATCCGAGCAGAGAGAGAGCATTTCTTCGTCGGAGCCGAGGTTGCGTTCGATCGTCCAAAGAGTAAGGCAGAGTTGATAACACTTTCCCGAGCCTCTACCGTCACCCCCCAGAATCCAAATTAAACAATTGTACTTAGATTGCTTTTCCTAGGTTTTGTTCCTAGGCTTTCTTTTGTACAAGCGAGTTTGTAATTGTGAATTAAAGTTCAGTCCTCCCATAAAACTGTTCTATTCTTTGATAATCAATGGCAAACACGATGGCGACTCTGCTGGAGACTAACTTATCCACTGCTGAGAAGTTGGTGACGCAATCGGACGCAGCCAAGCTTGGCTCCACGCAACAGATGCTGGTTGTTCGCTTCGACCAGCAAGCGTTTGAAGAGATGCTCTTTGACGGTAGCGCTAGCCCGGTCTAGAAGTGAGCCGACACGAAGAAGGCCCGCAGGGAGTGGAGGCCCAAAATTGCTGCTCCTCCCCAAGCTCTGGAAGAAGTGTTCTCTGCTGCCCAAGATGGAGGAGAAGATTCACCAACTTTAGACCCCACTTTAGGCTGCAGAGGACCCTGCTGCCCCCAAGTCTGGCAGAGGAAAGTACTACGATGCTGGACTTGCGGGAGTAAAGGGGAACTCTGTGCAGAAGCCGCATAAGGGTGCCAGCCACATGAAGGCTCATGCGGCCACCAATCTTAGCCGCATGGAGAAGGCTCATGCAGCCAGAAGCTCCAACCGTATATAGAAAGCTCATGCGGCCGCCAATCTCAGCCGCATATAGACCGCTCATGCGGCCATCTATCCCAGCCGCATGCAGCATGCTTATGCGGCCGCCAAGCCCAGCCGCAGGGAGATGGTTCATGCGGCATCCAATCCCAGTTACAGAAGCCGCATAAGGGCGCCAGCCACATGAAGGCTCATGCGGCCACCAATCTTAGCCGCATGGAGAAGGCTCATGCAGCCAGAAGCTCCAACCGTATATAGAAAGCTCATGCGGCCGCCAATCTCAGCCGCATATAGACCGCTCATGCGGCCACCTATCCCAGCCGCATGCAGCATGCTTATGCGGCCGCCAAGCCCAGCCGCAGGGAGATGGCTCATGCGGCATCCAATCCCAGTTACAGACCATCCTCCCTATGCGGCTCGGGTTCAGTCTTCGACCGCCTCTCATGCGGTCCTGACCTCAGAAGCTCCCATGAGGATGTGCCAGACTCTGTACAGCACAACTTGGACTCTTCCTACTACGCGCCCTTGGGTGCTAGAGCGAAGAAGTCTAGGACAGCACGGGCTCATCGAGCTCAGTCAATTGTCCCAACTTCTGACCATCAGGAGTACCGCTAACTGTTACACGGGCCTCTGATGGAAAGTTGTACGAAACTACCCGTGTCCAGCCCCAGAGGCCAGCGGACAGGGTGGTTCTCAAGAGTCTCCCAATAATGATCAGGGGCAAGTACTTTTACTAGCCCCACATCAGGGAGCGAACATGATACCAACACGCTCGTGTTCTCAGGACTCTCGGGCCCACAAAACGAGTGGAAAGGTTGCTCGAGATGCACTTGACTTGCATGATGTAATCTTTCACAAGCGCAAGAAAAGATAAGAAACCTTGGTGTGCAGAGAGTCCTTCCATGGACATCACTGCACTCAAGTCATTGTCAACTACTGCTGCAACAAGACAGCAGTACAAGAGGACCGGCAGTCCGTCTTCCAACGACTGCAGCAGCCAGCACCGGTCCTAGAACGAAGATTGGGAGACGAGGCGCTTCCTTTCGCCTCCTGCAACTCTGCCCGAAAGGTCCCTACCGGCAAGGGATGGAAGAAAGTAAATGTTTTTGGCCCGACGATCTCAACTAGCATGGCCAAGAAACTCTCATCCAAGCGGTTGTCCACAACCACCACAGGAGGAGTTTATCAAGGCACCCGCTCAAAGACGAAATCTTCAACACTTGGAGATTCGTCATCTACATCCCTGGGGGTAGCCGAAGCTGGGGGTAGCACTCCCCCGAACATCCACAACAATCCGGTATTCCAAGAAGATCAACCTTGGGAGATAATCCCCCCAACAGATGTAACAGAACTAGACACCCCGGGAAACGTCCATGGGTGCCAAGATGAAGCAAGATCCTATGCAGGGGGTAGCACTTCCTCCGAGTCCGAATCGGAGGAGAACATTCCTACATATCCCGACGACTTCTCCATTCGGGGGTATAATTCGGAGAGCACATCCTCCATAGTTCCTTCCACTATTCCTCGTGTGAGAACAGTATTTATGACTGAGAATGACCAGGACGGTCCCAGCGAACGACAACGTCTCGACACTCTTGAGGCCATACTTCATACCTTGGTTAAGTTCGTAGACGAGATCAAGGCGGCTCTACCGGCTCTCCAAGAAAGGATGCCTGGCCAAACAAGCTTGGGTCCCGCCGTCAATGTGGACTCAAACACAACCGCACCAACCCCGGGCGACAATCCACCCGGGATGTCAGCTCCTACCGCTGCAGAAGAGGCCAGGGAGGCGAGGAGAGAAGTCCAGGAGCTCCGGGCAATGTTTCACGCCCAAAAAAACTCTCAGGACCTCAGGATACGACAGCCGTATCTCGCTGCATGGAGAGATGTCCCCTTCCCTCCTCGATACAAACTATTCAACATCAACCCTTATGACGGAAAGACATCTACAAGCCGATACGTGACCTACTTTGAGGTCACAACTGTAGTGCCCCGTCCTGCAAAGTCAATCGGAGGAATCGAAACGCTGACGGCGTTGGAACTTAGCCTTGCAACAGCTACTCGAAGGCTCGCTCGTCCGAGGCGACTCCTCGCACAGGTAGGGTAGTTTCGGTGAACTTGCCTCATCTCAGCCTTCACATAATAACTCGCAATATTTTTAACTTGCACAAGTAGGCTAATATAAAAGCTACGAACGCACATAGCTAAGGGAATAATCCCGACCCGTCGGAATGTCTTAGAACATGGAAAATGGTCCCACGGTCTTCATAGAAGTCGGCCCAGCGTGCTTTTAAATGACACTCGATCCTTCGATCCCGTGGCTTGGGAGAAGGAAGTTGGCTTAAGTTTCTAAGTTGTCCCGACACTTGAAATAGCCTAAGTCATAGGCGTCGCCTGCGTGAATGCTTGGTAAAGCATGCACGGTTCCGTCGTTTTGTCCCAGCACTCGAATCAGCCTAAGTCATAGGCGACGCTCGCATGAATGCTTAATAAAGCATGTACAGTCATGTTCCATAAGGCTTGGCATAGTATTCGCACGTCCTGCAAGTTAAGTCGTCTTATACGGCTGTTGGCTTAAGTCTAGGCACGAACTTGGTTGTTCAAGTCGACCCCGTGCATAGCACGTTCCTCTCGATGCGGTGCTCGGCGTAGCCTTTGCTCGTCGCGTCGCTGCCCGAATAAGTTAGACAAGAGTTATGTTGGGCTATCGAAGCCATTTCTAGCACTGTCCCGCTATAGCTGCGGTTGTCAAGTCGTGTTGTCCCTTGAAATCAAGGCTCGTCGTATAAGTATATGACTTGAGCGATAGCGTCGCCTATAGAACCAGGCCTGTCTAAGGTACGGGCCACGGTCGGTTTAGCGAATAGCATGCCATGAACAACATAAGTCCATGTGACTGGTTGTCATCGAGATCGGTCCCGCTACTTGGGAGTCTCGCTAAGTCTTGAAAGTCCTGCACACGAGATCGGTCCCGCTACTTGGGAGTCTCGATAGAAAGAAGGAAAGCATGGTCATGTTAAGGAAGGATTGGTAGATCGAGTTAAGTCTTGTATGGTCATTGGACAACTTGTCGATAAGGTGTAGTTTCCTCGAACGGTTTCCTAGGCCAAGGGACCGATTCGGCCCGGGAGGAACGAGGTGGCTCACGTTAGGATGCTGGATAACCGCATGGGAGATAAAAAGCGCCTCCGGGCTAGCTACCCGTGAGGGACGAGCCGAGATCTCGAGCCGAGTCTATGATAGCTTGACATTGCTAGTGACCACTCATGTAGATGTGTCGGTAAGAGCGGCAATCCGCAAGTTTGCCTTTGGATAGCGTCGAGTACTAGCACAACGTCGGTCGAATCATGAGATAGTCTAGCACGACATGTATCAAGTTAGCAAGATACGTGCTTCGGCACAAACCAAGGCTTTCGCGTATCAATATTGGCATTCGCATATTGGCTTTCGCGTATCGGCATTGTTGGCCTAAGTTGCATGAGTTAAGTCTAGTGCCATCGCTTTAAGTCGAAAGGACCGTAAGGTAAAAGTTGGCTAAGTCAGGGAGTCGTAGGCACGACCTCATCTTAATGCACTGTCTCGAACATGTTAAGTTACAAATAGAGTATGGCACGGCCCTGCCGTCCCGAGTTCAAGTTTGGTCAAGTACATGCACGATGAGGCACTGCCTCGATCGAAACATACGTTGAAATTATAGCACGAACATGTCTTGGCATCTCGGTTTGGTCGGACGTCCTCGTCGTAAAATGAATCCTAAGACAAGACTAGAAAGAGAATCGAAAGGGTTTTAAACTGCACAAAGTAAGTGAACGTGTCAGTTTTGTATGGGTGGGCGAGGAGCTCACTCCACCAGTACAGTTGAGTACTGACACCCACACAGTATTCATGTGCAGGCACAGGTAGAAGCTCGTGGCGCGAAGCTCGCTTGGATGCGTCGAGGCACGAAGTTCCTTGGCGATTCGAAGCGTGCGGCCGCGTGGATTGAAGACTTATACAGGACATAATGTATGGACATCGCCTTCCAAAGCTTCCGCTGGCTCAAGCATTGTAATCGAGAGATGAGAGAAAGCAGAGTGACTTGTAAATGAGAGAAAAGTGAGCACGGGCGACTTGTAATTTGGCCTTGCGCCCACAAATGTAATCTTGTATTCAATATCAATAAAGAGATTCTTTTGAATAACTTGTGTTCATGTGTACTTGTTCTTAAATTCCGTTGCATGTTTTAATATTTCTGCTTGGGACTTCTGTACGACGACCCCGTCGCCGCCGAAGTAATCGGCCGTTATGAAACTGCCTTGCACGAGCGCAATCTAGGCTCATGCGGCATCACGCCTTAGCAAGGACGATCGCTCCTACGGGAGCAGAGCGTGACATAATGGTATCAGAGCACGGCTTTACGTCCTTGGACTTCACGTCAAATTTCTCAGTTTTGAAAGCTCGACGTTGTTAAAGAAGTGTGCGCTCTCTCTCGAATGTCCCTCGGCATGTCCATACAATAAGTCTAAATATTTTCAAAAGCTCGTACAAGCGTTCACTCAAATGCATCGGTAGGCCTTTGTGCCGAACGGTGTCAAACTTGTCTTGATAGGAAAACTTATGCTAAAGTTAACAAATCGCGTGCGTGCCTAACTGGTCCTACGTCGACAGTAGCAAGTGAGCGTGCAAACTTGAATATAGTCCGCACAGGATGGTTATGCGGCACAACTTAGTCCGCGTGTCGCACACCTCGACCTTTTGGTGCACGCGAATCGCGAGCGATATTAAGTATCGCTCGGTCGGGAACAGAAATACACTTAGAGTGTGTATCGATAGGAACGCTATCGAGCTAACGCTTAGGCGTAAACGAAAGACTGGATTTGGATTTTGAGGAATAGTACGAACGACTTAGTACGTCGACACGATGTGAGTGATTACGCTAAGGATCCGTCGATCGAATTTGAAGGATGTGATATCGAGCGAATACGAAACGTGATTGAAGGCTAGATCGGATGGCTCGAATCCGAGTGGTGTATGGATTTTCTTGGAAATCATTCGAGCGAAGATTGAAGATTAGAAATAATAACGAGTATGTCGACGAGGCGATGCGATCATGCAAAGCCTTAGAACGCATCACGCTTAGTTGATCGTGACTTCGTGTGTTCCGAACGAGATGTCGTTCGGACAACTTGTAAATGGGCAACGCGTGTTAGAAAATGATTCGGAACGATGAATGAAAATGAATGGTCTTGATCGAGGAAACTTAGAGGATCGCGCGCACGATTTTGGATTGATTCAAATAAAATGTGACTTGAGTTTTGAACAACGATCTTGAAACGAGCTTGAGGAATAGCGATCGAACTTGATCTTGAATATCGAGAAAATTGTAGAATATCCAACTCGGACAACAGCATCAATACACGACTCAAAATTGGTTGCAAAGGAAGATCGTCAGGTTACACATATCGTCGATGATATTGAGGCGTATCAAAGATCGATATGCGATAACTCGGGGGTACTCTGACTCGGTGAATGACGATCGTACAAATGTCATTGTTCCGATGGATGTTATACTCGGGATGTTGAAATGTGTCGAGGAAAAGATAAACTTGGCTCAAGGATTTTCTAGTTGAATAAATGACAAACGGACTATCGAATTGAGATCTTGACTTAGATGAAAATGAAATGTTTGGATTGCTTCGACGATAACCCCAACGTCGACATTCTTGTCTTATGCGAGCGCAACTCCAGCCTCGCACATGCATCGCGCCGTTTAGGGTGATCACTCTGCGTGAGCACTGATATGGTGATTCATACAGCGGGGGTGATTGAACTAGCATGTCGTGGCAATTTGTGTGCTTCGACTTGTGGTTTGACGCGAAGGTGGACTTGAGAATGACTCGGTGTGCTTGATGATTGAACTTGAGGATTAAGTAGGTCCAATCCGCGTATCGAGAATGAATTAGTCTAGACTCAAGCAAGAATTATGCCCCAATGAGAATGATTATTCCGCGGGAGCGTTGCATGGTGATTCATGAACCACCGTGGATAATCGGACTCGCGTGAGATTGGGGCGCAACATATTGTCAAAGCTAGATGACCTCGTGATCGAATACATGAATTGGTTAGAATTGGTGATTTGAATGGATTCGAATATGCACAACGAATGCATTGATACGAATAGGTGATCGTGCTCGATGTTTAAAAATCTGAGTGACGCAAGCTTGGGTAGAAACCCCGTACTATCGACTTTGGCTTGACCCTAGGATTGGGGTCAGTGTTGGCATTATTGTTGGGGAACTATGATTCCAATCCTGACATTGACTTAGCCTCGAAAAGAAATGTCCTAGCGGTTAGGCGAGACGCCCTGTTTCATGAGTTATCAATCGAAAGATTGATCTTGAGGATTGGTTTGAATAGATATAGTGAATCACGAATATAGGAATACCCCTCACGAGATTCGGCTGACATGCATATATTTCAGGGACGCTTGAGTATGTGCACGATGCGACTTGAGTGAGAAAGACGAATTCTCTATCATGCGGCTTGGTAAATGCATGTATTCTGGGGACGCCTGAAATGCGTGCACGATCCAACCAAGCAATACGTTGAATTCAAATAAGAATTATAGAATGGAAGAGTGTCGAGAACTTGAAATCGTGTTAAGGGAAGGAATGATAATAGTGCGAGCGTGGCTCGGACTCAAAGAAACGTGTAGGCGTATCTCGCTCGACTGTTATAGTCCCGTGTCTAGGCTCGAATAAGTCTTGGCCATAGATATGGTTGGATGGCTTGCCTTCAGGAAAGTCTCGAGGACAAGACTTGTTCTGAGTGGAGTATGATGTAGTGCCCTGTCCCGTAAAGTCAATCAGAGGAATCGAAACGCCGACGGCGTTGGAACTTAGCCTTGCAACGGCTGCTCGAAGGCTCGCTCGTCCGAGGCGACTCCTCGCACAGGTGGGGTAGTTTCGGTGAACTTGCCTTATCTTAGCCTTCACATAATAACTCGCAATATTTTCAACTTACACAAGTAGGCTAATATAAAAGCTACGAACGCACATAGCTAAGGGAATAATCCCGACCCGTCGGAATGTCTTAGAACATGGAAAATGGTCCCACGGTCTTCATAGAAGTCGGCTCAGCATGCTTTCAAATGACACTCGATCCTTCGATCCCGTGGCTTGGGAGAAGGAAGTTGGCTTAAGTTGCTAAGTTGTCCCGACACTTGAAATAGCCTAAGTCATAGGCGTCGCCTGCGTAAATGCTTGGTAAAGCATACACGGTCCCGTCGTTTTGTCCCAACACTCGAATCAGCCTAAGTCATAGGCGTCGCCCGCATGAATGCTTAATAAAGCATGTACAGTCCTGTCCCGCAAGGCTTGGCATAGCCTTTGTACGTCCCGCAAGTTAAGTTGTCTTGCACGGCTGTTGGCTTAAGTCTAGGCACGAACTTGGTTGTTCAAGTCGACCCCGTGCATAGCACGTTCCTCTCGATGCGGTGCTCGGCGTAGCCTTTGCTCGTCGCGTCGCTGCCCGAATAAGTTAGACAAGAGTTATGTTAGGCTATCGAAGCCATTTCTAGCACTGTCCCGCTCTAGCTGCGGTTGTCAAGTCGCATAGTCCCTTGAAATCAAGGCTCGTCGTATAAGTATATGACTTGAGCGATAGCGTCGCCTATAGAACCAGGCCTGTTTAAGGCACGGGCCGCGATCGGTTTAGCAAATAGCATGCCACGAACAACATAAGTCTACGCGACTGGTTATCGTCGAGATCGGTCCCGCTACTTGGAAGTCTCGCTAAGTCTTGAAAGTCCCGCACACGAGATCGGTCCCGCTACTTGGGAGTCTCGCTAAAAGTCTTGATAAGGAAGTGCATGAGATCGGTCCCGCTACTTGGGAGTCTCGATAGAAAGAAGGAAAGAGTGGTCATGTTAAGGAAGGATTGGTAGATCGAGTTGAGTCTTGCATGGTCATTGGACAACTTGTCGACAAGGTATAGTTTCCTCGAACGGTTGCCTAGGCCAAGGGACCGATTCGGCCCGGGAGGAACGAGGCGGCTCACGGTAGGATGCTAGATAACCGCATGGGAGATACAAAGCGCCTCCGGGCTAGCTACCCATGAGGGACGAGCCGAGATCTCGAGCCGAGTCTATGATAGCTTGACATTGCTAGTGACCACTCATGTAGATGTGTCGGCAAGAGCGGCAATCCGCATGTTTGCCTTTGGATAGCGTCGAGTACTAGCACAACGTCGGTCGAATCATGAGACAGTCTAGCACGACATGTATCAAGTTAACAAGATACGTACTTCGGCACAAACCAAGGCTTTCGCGTATCAATATTGGCATTCGCGTATTGGCTTTCGCGTATCGGCATTGTTAGCCTAAGTTGCATGAGTTAAGTCTAGTGCCATCGCTTTAAGTCGAAAGGACCATAAGGTAAAAGTTGGCTAAGTCAGGGAGTCGTAGGTACGACCTCGTCTTAAAGCACTGTCTCGAACATATTAAGTTACAAATAGAGTATGGCACGGCCCTGCCGTCCCGAGTTCAAGTTTGGTCAAGTACATGCACGATGAGGCACTGTCTCGATCGAAACACACATTAGAATTATAGCACGAACATGTCTTGGCACCTCGGTTTTGTCGGACGTCCTCATCCTAAAATGAATCCTAAGGCAAGACTAGAAAGACAATCGAAAGGGTTTTAAACTGCACAAAGTAAATGAACGTGTCGGTTTTGTATTCGTGGACGAGGAGCTCACTCCACCAGTACAGTTGAGTACTGACACCCACACAATGTTCATGTGTAGGCACAGGTAGAAGCTCGTGGCGCGGTGTAGCTCCGCTTCCCAAAAATTTTGAAGTATTTTTATTATTATTTATTTATTTAACATAGAAATTTATTTGACAAAATACGATTTATGGTACGAGTATATATTGAGTATTTTATGATTAATAGGCTATGAAGATGCTTGCGAAATAATTAATATATATAATATAAGTGTTATGTTATATTTAATTATTATTTATGCCATTTTAGAAATTATGATGAGCATTTACTTAAAATGCTATCTTGGAATTTTAGACTATAGATATGAATTAATGTATATTACAACTATTGACTATTTTATTTTTTTTATAAATATATCCTTGCATTTATCACCTAGGGTATATACATATATACACACACCTAAACTTTTGGGCCATATAACCTTGGATTAAATCCTATCGGCCATACCCATGTTTTGAGCACAGGTGCATCAAGCATCATGCTAACCACTAGAAGTAGAGGGAGAAATATAATACACATATACAGATATATTAATAGAACCCAACCATTGCCTTTAGACTCAATGCTAGTGTGAACATATTGTTTAGTGCACGTCAATTTCTTGCTATAGGCAATTGCATGCTACTATACCTCTGCCCAGCACATCGTACGGAGACCAACCCCATATCAGAGCCGTTCATCCAACAACCCTTCTATATATATAACACCACTTTTCTCTTCACCTAATAACCCTCTTCTACCGCCGCCTCCTTCCTCAGCAAAACTCTATCCCTAACCTAATCCATGGTAGACCGAACCGCCTCCTGCCATGGCCGTGTCTGCGTACACGTTCGCAGGTCCACCAGCCTCCAGGACACGTTGGGCTCGGGGTGAAGCGCGTGGTGGAGGTCACAGCTGCGACCTCAAAGATCTCGGTGGTGTGCGGTTCATTGCTGAGGATTTTTCCCCGCCTAGGCGCGCGGGGTTTGTTGCGGCGATGGTACGCAACGGAGATACGCCGGCCAATCCGTCAAGTGGATGGACACTGGTGTCACACTTCGATACAGATACACAACTTACCAAATCCAGAGTATGGCACACTTATACAACCATTAGCTGTATGTTGGTATTTTTATGCGTAGGAACTTTGTGAGTCGAAGATGCATAAATATCCTTAACCATGAAGTATTTGAACAGGGCAAATACACTTAATCTCATGGATATTTCATTAATACATATAACTGCACTATGTATGTAAACAAGGTTTAGGAGACATGGATAGACAGCAAGTTTTACTAGAGAGAAACGTTGTTGCACTGGCATGGAATATGACAACTTGATGCATGGACATGGACACATTGCCTATTTACTAATAGTTTTTCTCAAACTTTTGTGAAGGAACAAACGCTTTGGTATTTTATTGTTTAAAACAATCCCGATCCACATTTTTGACTCAGAAAATAAGCTTAGGATATTTTCTGTATACTATGTCCATTATATAATAATTAGGTTTAGTTAATATATGCTACAGGAACATCATAGTGCATATAATACATGGTTATTTACAAATTTTATGTGCAAGTACGCATTTACCACATATACTTATGTAGGCATGTAATGCTATAATATAGGACTGTTCACGAATGTGCATATAACATAGATAGAACATGCACTTGTCTCCAAATGTTATTAATATAATATTATTGATACTCCACTTTACTGTTCACGTTGGAGCCCTTAGCACTCACCTAGGTAGAAGCTAAATTTGTGTTGTTCTAAGCATGGAAGAAAGGAATCTTTTTCTTCCAAGAACTTCACATAACCAATTATTTGAGATGCCATCAAACAAGCAACCCCATTCCCTTCACTATTTCACATAGTAACCAATGCAGGTGATTCTTGAAAATAACTATGCATGCATACACGTGGGCCTTTAGCCAATTACTTTGTGCACATTCGTCAGATCGAGACGAAACTTACGCCAACAGGACCGTATCATTTTTCTGGTCCTGTATGCCAAGTTTGGTCCAATTCTGAGACAGTTGAATCGTACGTCGTTTTGCGGGCCCAGGGTCCCACTCAACGGGCGATTTTGTGCACGGCCCACCGAGATCCAACTCTGGACATACGGTTGGGTTCGTATCGAAAAACCGGATCCGTAGACATGTAGTTTGACGACTTTAGAGATCGTTGACTCTGGCACGCTTTTCGGTGCAAAGTGGGTCCAACGACGGACATCGTTTTTGCCCGAAATTACCGTTTTGCTCCTGTGTCCAGAATTGGACTTAAGGACAGACAATCCTAGCTAATTTGACTATTCTGAGAACGTTGGTAATGTTTATTTCAGCATCCGGAGACTTCTACATGTGTTGACTGATTTTGGCTCATTGAGTGGTATAGTATTATTGGTTTCTCCAGCTGAGGACCTCAGGCAAGTGCACTTTCTGATTGCTTTCCGATTCATAGTAGTATTTTCATTTCATGTTTATAAATATATCTTGTTTCTTGTTGACACGCTCGTCACAGGAGTAGTCGGAAGGGGAAATATCTTAGTAGACATGTGGACTACCCAGAAATATCCCCAAAATGTCTATTCTTGAACGATAGCAGCTGCACACGACATGTGCAGTGAGCCAGATTTACCTCCTAGCCGTTCACATGTCGAAAAGGATATTTCACACCACCTAGATAGATGTCTTTTATTAGTTTTTCCTTGTTTACTTCTCTATCGTGCTATGTCATCAGTTATCTTCCAATTTTTATCTCTCATATCTTATTTTCATGTCTTGTTAATTCTATTGTGTTTTCGCATTGTCGTCGGTTTGTGTACTTGTTCCATTCCTGACTGGAAACCAACATTTTTTAAGTTTAGCCGCGATCACTCTTAGCATTGGGAAGACAAGGGTATGCTGAGGCCGACCTAGATAGTGGAACTAGTTGTCATTTTTATTAATTGTGAGAACATTGTATTTTTTTAAAATATAAATGTTGTAATAAATTTAGAAATGTGAATGAGCAGCAAATGTTATTTACTTTGAGTATTTATTTCTTGTGGGCTTGACAGCGTTCTACGGCCGACTCTGCGGCGTAGGCTGGCTTGGACACATCTCGTATCCGAAAAGCGGGTACGGGTCGTGACAAGTTTTTGTGGTGGCCCATACAGGTCCGTTTTCGTAAAAGAGTGCGAACTCGTAATGGTACGTTAGTCGTACCATTGCGAGCCTGCGCCCATGAAATGCTCATTCACAATTAGGATTAGAATAATTTAGGAGAATCACTAGGACTAGGAGTCCCTTGTTCAAATTGACCTTTGGGTAGTTAAGGTTATTAGATAGGCCATGCAATTTAGATAGCTTGCTAGATCCCTATAGGTACACTATACTTTTGACATGACAATGGGATCCAATGTAGATATACTATTCACTTGGTATTTTAGACTTGCCTAGATTTGAGGCGTTAATTTTGATAAACTGTTTAATTTTCTTTTGCTGTATTAGATATAAATCTCATATCATAAATTAGAATTGCCTATTTTAAATTCTATTTTGTTGTAAGGAACTAGTTTATAATTTTTGATTCTGTTATTCGTGTACGAATCTCGAGTTAGAGTTTGATTCTCACAAAACTCAAACTACTTATTTCCTCCTTCCAAAAATCTCGCATACTTCTATTTTGACTAACTGGACCAACGCTGCTATTACAGCCTAGTTTTTGCAAGCTTGCTCTTTTATCGAGCTTGATTCAAGTCATATGTTTATTGGGGATGCCCGCTAACATATTGTCTAATCAAGAATCATTGTATTACGGTCTGATCAACCATGATGCATTCGGTTCGCACTTTATTTAATTATCCTACATGGATTAAGATGTAGAGATATCCAGGATCTCATCTGCAATTGTTTTGACAATTTCTCTTGAATTATGCATTCGTCTTTGAATCATGTAATTGTATTCAGTGACATCTCTCTTGAACTATTTATTGTTTTGTCTTTCACCGATTAGAAAGACGAAAGCTCGTAATTGATAGATAGATACAGAGTATTCCCATAGCTATGATAGTTGTATATACAAGTGTAGCTATTATCGGCCAGCTCTATGACTGGAACTTTGCCTTGAGTTACTCGTTCCCCCTTCGACACTAAACCTACTATCTTGATCTTCCAGTCATTGGAGTCCGAGAATGATTAGGATCTTTTCCTTGGTCAAATGCCAGCCTAGGAGACTACCTATTCTCAAGAGACCAAATGTTGTGAGCCTCTAATCATTGTTGAAGCTTGGTTTAACTAGGACCTTTGTAACAATAGTCTGGCAGGCTTGACACCAAAGAAATTTATGACTCAGTTGTTAAAAATCTTTTTGCCTTAGAGTTGGTTACCCCGTCGATAACTCTTGTATACTGTGGACGAGTAGATCATTCTATTTTATCGACCATGTGTCATTGTACACACTCGTTCTCTATTTATTGAGGAACGACCCTTGACTTGACTTATATCTACCGTATCCCGTACGTCATGCCTTATTCTTTATTAATAAGCGTCGAGGTACAATATCTGGACTTAGGAATCCTCTTAACCTCTTTATTACTAAAACCATAGCCTAGCTTCTAAGGTGGGTAGACTGTAAACTTTCAAAAAATTTAGGACGTACTAGGATTACCAATTGATTAGAAAAATTCCGATTAGAATGATAGTTAGTGCCCCATGGACTCCCACTTTCCATTTAGACTATTTTGTGTCCCCGGCCGTGTCATTAATATTCGGAGCACGAGACCAGCTGTTACCTTCCAACAAACTTCATATGCAAGATCTTGACAAGTCCACCTTCATCTATGTATATCATGTCCCACTCAAACCTGTCCCTTTATACTCTATTTTACGGTATGACTTTTAGGTCAAAAAGGACTAGCTATAACCCTTACCATAATACCGGTATACTTTCCGACTTCCACTAGAGCCTCAACCTCGACTCAAATCCTTCGATCCAATATATGATTGAAATCTACTCTAGGTTGCCCTAATTAATAGAAACAGTTTTATCTTGGGATCTTGTTCAGTCAATATAGATTGAAATTCCAGGTTCATCCAACCAACGATTGATGTCCAATCAGGAACCCACTAAGATCCAGTAAAACCCATCCAGACATACCACCATATTTGGACTATAGAACTGAACTATTTGAAACCGGCCCTGTACCTATCATGTAGTCTCCACCTCTTAGAATGTGATGTCATTCGTAACCATTATTTCATCTACCTGGACGTCGCGATACGATCCTGTATTGCATTCGTATCCCTTGCTCTTGTTGTTAAATAACTACGGAAAGATCACAATCTTGATTTCTCAAATTTTGTTCTATTTTGGAACTTTGTTTAGGACTTTGTGTCACGACCCGCACCCGGATATACGGGTACGAATACGTGGGCCACGCCCAGCCTACGCCGCGGTATCGGCGGTAGAACGCTGTCAAGTATACTATACTAACTACAACTTCTATGAATCTATGTCTAGAAATGTACTCATGTCACATCACGAAAACTAAGGAAGATAAGACAAGAAATAATAACAATATCACTAGAACAACTAGAATCTACAATGATCATAAGACATGAAAGATAAAGAAGGAACAATAAGACTAACTAAGAATAACTACCAGGCAACTCACATAGAAGAATAGTGAGATCCACCTCAGCTAGCAACATCATGAAGTCCAATAATGAGGGCACAACTACTCCTAAAATTTTCATAACGTATCCAGTCAGGAGCGGAACGAGTACATATATCTCATAACAGATCTCAAGATAGAATAAAAGCTATAAGACTGTAAATAGAGCATATACAATGAAATCATGGAGTGTACATATATGTATCATGACATGGTAAGCTGTAGAGCTAGAGCTAGAACAAGAAAGTAGAACTGAATCATGGTATGTACACAAATCAAGGTAAGCTATATATCCAATGTGTGTGAGTAGCAGTTTCAACTTGTGATCGGCTTGGGAAACTGTCAAGAATCGGCCTGGCAAGTCATAAGTGCGGTATATGACTCACACTGTTCAAGATAACAAGGGGATATGATCACAGGCATACGCTACTACTCCCCCCTACCCCAACTGGTAGAATGGATCCAAACAGGACACGTCACTGCACGGGATTCTAATGAGAAGGTCGCGAACCTGCTCTAGAATCAGTGACCATATATCGAGCAAGAGCTACAAGGGTGCTTGCACAATACATCCCAACCTAAGAAGGAGAGACATCTCTCGTCGGGATCCAAGAATACCAATCCGTGAGAACCATGTGTCGGGAATAAGCATATCAACACTAAGTACATGAATCATAACAGTTATCATAAATTGTGAATAAGTTATCAGAGAATGTACTCGCCTGGGGTCCTGCTGTCAATATGAATCAGGGTTCAGAGTAAAGCCACAGACCTAAAGATGAATAATACAAGAGCTGATCAGGGTCAAAAGATATACTAACATCTAGGTCAAACTAAGACAAACTGGGTCAAGGTTGACGTACAGTTGACTTTGGTCAAAATAGTCAACTGTGGTCAACCAGGGTCAAAACTAGTCTAACCTATGTCAAATGTTGACTCTACTTCGACGTCTAGTCAAAGTAGTCAACCATGGTCAAGCTAGTCTCTATAAACATCTACAAGGTCAACTTATGAATTTTAATGATTTAGAAATCACTGAAATCGACGGTCTCTAAAACAACCAAAAGGAGAAAATATTATAATAATAGGGTGACACAAAAAGGGAAGAAATCTACAGATGTTGTCGGATGATGAAACTAACATCACCAACGTGTCCAGAATGGTCAAATCAGCTAGGATTGCCTGTCCAAAAGTCCAATTTGGACACATGGACAAAACGGTAATTTCGGGCCAAAATGATGTCCGCCGTTGGACACACTTTGCACCGAAAAACGTGCCGAAATAAAAGTGCTCAAAACCTAACAAATTATATGTCCACGAATCCAGAATGAAGATACGATCCCAACGGTATATCCAGAATTGGATTCCGTTGACCCGATCTCAATTTGGTCCGTTGACGCGGACATTGGAAACCGATTTGCACGGAAAAGCGTGTCGGAGCCAATGTCCTCAGAACTCAGCAAATTATATGTCAACGAGTCCAGAATGACGATACGAACTCAACGGTATATCCGGAATTGGATTCCGATGAGCCGAACTCAAAATGACACGTTGACCCGGATATTGGTATCCGACTTGCACCGAAATGCGTGCCGGAACCAATGTCCACTAAAACCTAGCAAATTATATGTCAACGAGTCCAGAATGACGATACGAACTCAACGGTATATCCGAAATTGGATTCTGATGAGCCGACGTCAAAAAGTCCCGTTGACTCAGAAAGTGGGACCCGCTTTGCACCGAAATGCGTGCCCGGGTCCACGTTCTCCAAATCAAGCAAACTTTATATGAAAACATACCAGAACGACGCCACGAGTCTACTGGTGGTGTCAGAAATTGAATCCGGAGTCCCGGGTTCAAAAATGGAATTTAACTAGTGCAAATTAAAGAATTCGAACGGCCAACTTTGGCGTCGAATTCGACCGACCTAACAAGCTCAAACTGAAATGAAATCTAAAGGGGGCAGGAAGAGGGTTATACCAGCTGTGCACCGGAACTGGTGGCGCACAAAACGGAGCTGCGCTGGAGAAGATACGAACCCGCGAAGTTGGCGTCGCGAAACTGTCCAAAAAATAACGCAATTAAATCGTCAACTTGGTGGCCAATTTTCACACAGCAAACGACAGAATTAACGGTTCAAATTTGACAGAGGCGAAGAGGGATATACCGAGATTGCGATGGAGCAAGAAGTTCGCCGATCCAACGGTCGGATTGTCCAGAAAATCGACACGAAGTTGCTGCTCCGAAACGCGAATTCTGAAATTTCTCCCCCGCGCGCGTCGACGGAACTCCGTGCAAAACGCACGAAACGCCTAGACGGTGCGTCCCGGAGGACGTTGGCCGCCACAGGGTGGCGCCTGGGGGTCGCCCGACCATGGGGGGGGCCGGCCACGCGGCGCACGACGGCGCACGGCGGCGCACGGCGGCGCGTGCGCGCGGCCTACTGCTGTGCGCACGCTGTTGCGTGCTGCTGCCGCAGCTGCTGCGCTCGCTTGCTGCTGCAGCGCACGGCGCGACGTGGCGAGGGCGGCGGTCAGGCGTCGGCCAAGGCGGCGGTGGCGGAGTGGTGTTGATGTGGTGGTGGGAGTGGTTCGAAGTGAAGAAGGAGGAGGGAGTTGTAGAGTTCGGGAGGAGGAGACCGAGATGAGTTGCTCGGGGAGGAGCCGAGGTGAAGTCGGGAGGTTGGGGTGGTCGGCCATGGGGGCTCGGCATGGAGTGGTGGTGTGTAGAAGAAGAAGGAGATGAAGAAAAAGAAGAAGTTGATGGCTGTGGTGGGGATGTTGTGTTTTTAAAATGAGAGTGGGAGAGAGATATTAATGTGTGTGTGTAGATATTAATGAGAGAGGGAGAGAGAGAATGTAGAATAGAGAGATAGGGATGGGGTGTTCGGCCACATGGGGGGGGTGTTTGTTGTGCTGGTGAGGGTGATGGGTGAGAGAGTGAGGGTGATGGGTGAGAGAGTGTGTATAAATTATTTAATGAGAGAGAGAAAGAGATATTTGAGTGTATTATATATATATAACATATATAGAGAGAGATATATAGAGAGAGGATAGAGAGGGGAGGTGGTGGTCGGCTAGCATGGGAGGGTTAGGAGAGAGAGTAATGTGAGGATGAGAGAGAGAGAGTTACACTATATATATATATATGTATATATATGAAATGGAGAGAGAAAGGGATATTTATATAAAATAAACGAATTATATTTTCGAGTAGGCAAAAATGGGAAAACACCAGTGGGGTGTATGGACAGTCATGACAGGGCCCACACTAAACTGGGTTGGGCGTTGGGCTAAGTTTGGACAAAGTCGAAGCCAAGATTTAATTAGAATAATAATTAAAATCAATTAAAATCTTGGATGAAATAGGAGCACAAGGGAGATCGAAATTGTGGCACGCAAGTGGCACCTGCATAGTTTACTCAAAACAGGCCAGGGCCATATTTTGGGTCGACTTGATTGGACCGATATCGGGTCCGGAAATTAAATGGGAAATTAAATCAGATTTTACGGCAGATAATTAATTGGCCTAAATTGAACCGAAAGTTGTGCGAAGGAAATGGAGCACAAAATGGAGTGTCTGAGTGGGACACAATGGTCATGGGTGAAGAGCGTCTCGAGTAGATCAGGCATGACAAGTGGTTTCAAGAAAAAGGCTAGTCTGGTGCTCCTAAATTAAAAGTCACGGTAACGTGCTTATGGGAATCAAGAAAAGAGTGGGAAATCAATTAATAATTTAAATGGTCTAAATTGACCCGAACTTGCGCGATACAAAAGGAGCGCAAGGGAACGAGTTTGGATGGGACATGATATATCGACGTGAAGGTAATCTCGTCTACTTCAAACTTCAAGAAGAAAGTTTCCAGAGACTGGCATCCCTGATGCTCTAGAATTCCAAGTCACGGTAAAGAGCATTAAATGATAATAACTAATTAAATCAAAATTAATTATCGAGAATAAATCATTTAGGAAATTCGAAAAAAATTCCAGAATTTCAGGGGGCTTACAACCTACCCACCTTATAGAAATTTCGTCCTCGAAATTAAGGTTGTAGTAGGGGTAAAACAAGATAGAAAGTTTTAGGCAAAAACTTGTGCACGATCATAGAATGATGAGTTTGCACAATCAAGATAATCGATTCGAAATTGTTCAGGCACGATGATGGATTTTGGCACGATAGAATCAAAATATGAACAGAATCATATAGGCACGATATTAGATAAGTTAAGTCATTGGGACACGATTCAGAAAATGAGACTCCGGCATAATCAAGGATAGTCTGAAACCTAATCGTGATTGGAATAGAATTTAGTCATTTGCCAGAATTGAATCAAAAGTTTAAAGCACGAGTGATGTTAGCATTGTCCAATCACGATGAAATAAATAATTTAGTCTCAGCACGATTTAAATTGATCAAGTTTTGAGTAAATCAGAATTTGGACAAGATAGAGAACATAATCAACGAAGTCTGGACACGAACATCTAAGAAGGAAATCATATCACGATGGAATTCGAAACCATTTAAGTTTAATCAACAATCAAGACCCTTTGGCACGATAAACTAGACAACCAGAATCGATTGGTCAATCAGAGAGGATCAATTTCACGATATCAAAATATAATAAACAAATCAAGGATGTAGAATTGAATTGCTTCTGTTATCATAGAAACCAGAATATGGGATCATAGGAGGAAGCCGGGTAATCATCTCGCTCTGCTTCGACTACTACCAACAATGTCTACTCCGAGACGGATGATTACGATACTTCCTCGATCTCTCCCAAGATAAAAGATGTGAAAAAATTTAAAATTTTTCAAGGTTTTTCAAAGTATGGCTGACAGAAGTAGATACGAGATAGGTAATTGGTGGAATTAAGACATAATTGATCAAGGCGGAGGAAGTAAGGGTAAGATGAGAAAATCATCATACGATGAGGAAGAGAAGAATGGAAAACAGAAGTAATAGTAGGAACTGCTCTTGCCCATAGGTTAAAACAAGTGAATCAATTTAAGATACGATCTGATAACCATACACGTCTATCCCAAATCATGTTGCCAGAATTCTCGCCACGCCAGTAAGCATAGCGGTAATAAACAATAAAGTCCATAACTATGGTATACACCCTATAATCACGTCACCTAGATTCCTTACCACGCCACCCGGTATGGCTGCAAGAGAACCTAAATGACATAACTAGGATAGTATATCCAAAATCAGGCTCTATGTCCATGTCTCGCTAGCTAATATGACTGCAATGAATTCTAAACTCCATAAATAAAGTAGACACTTACCGTTCTCATCGTCATTGTCCAAAATATGTTTATCAGGATATCTTAACTCAATTCTTAAAAGAATTATCCAAAACAAAATTAAAGTTCAACAACTAATATTAAGATTTAAATTCAACAACAAGTCAAGGGTAAGTTAATAGAAACAACGGAAACAACTTCTGAGATAGGGCTCAGAGGAAAATCTCAGGGAAAGTCCCGAGGGTATTACCTAGGTCAAGATAGAAAATGGTGGAATATAATCTAAAACAAACCCCGACCATGATACGAGGTTGGTAAATCATATTCTCTCCCCAACCTAGATGATAAATAAGTCCAACTTATAACTTCCCCCCTGGGGTCCACAAACTCATCCCAAGAAGGAATAAAGTTTGATACAGACAGATATTTCAGAAATCATGACGAATGGAAACAAGTGGGAAAAGATTTGAAAGCCTTCGAAATAAGATTCCCAGGGGTCATCCCTGAAATCTACCAAGAGTTCCTAATATGTGACTGAGTACCAAAATCCTAAAATATTTTATGACTCAACCTTAATCCTAGGGCAGGCTCGCAGTAGTACAGATAAGCTCAAGTACTACCACGACTTCGCATTAATTGCAAAGACTGACCTGCATGGGCCACCACTAAAAACGTGTCACGACCCGCACCCGGATATACGGGTACGAATACGTGGGCCACGCCCAGCCTACGCCGCGGTATCGGCGGTAGAACGCTGTCAAGTATACTATACTAACTACAACTTCTATGAATCTATGTCTAGAAATGTACTCATGTCACATCACGAAAACTAAGGAAGATAAGACAAGAAATAATAACAATATCACTAGAACAACTAGAATCTACAATGATCATAAGACATGAAAGATAAAGAAGGAACAATAAGACTAACTAAGAATAACTACCAGGCAACTCACATAGAAGAATAGTGAGATCCACCTCAGCTAGCAACATCATGAAGTCCAATAATGAGGGCACAACTACTCCTAAAATTTTCATAACGTATCCAGTCAGGAGCGGAACGAGTACATATATCTCATAACAGATCTCAAGATAGAATAAAAGCTATAAGACTGTAAATAGAGCATATACAATGAAATCATGGAGTGTACATATATGTATCATGACATGGTAAGCTGTAGAGCTAGAGCTAGAACAAGAAAGTAGAACTGAATCATGGTATGTACACAATCAAGGTAAGCTATATATCCAATGTGTGTGAGTAGCAGTTTCAACTTGTGATCGGCTTGGGAAACTGTCAAGAATCGGCCTGGCAAGTCATAAGTGCGGTATATGACTCACACTGTTCAAGATAACAAGGGGATATGATCACAGGCATACGCTACTACTCCCCCTACCCCAACTGGTAGAATGGATCCAAACAGGACACGTCACTGCACGGGATTCTAATGAGAAGGTCGCGAACCTGCTCTAGAATCAGTGACCATATATCGAGCAAGAGCTACAAGGGTGCTTGCACAATACATCCCAACCTAAGAAGGAGAGACATCTCTCGTCGGGATCCAAGAATACCAATCCGTGAGAACCATGTGTCGGAATAAGCATATCAACCTAAGTACATGAATCATAACAGTTATCATAAATTGTGAATAAGTTATCAGAGAATGTACTCGCCTGGGGTCCTGCTGTCAATATGAATCAGGGTTCAGAGTAAAGCCACAGACCTAAAGATGAAAATAATACAGAGCTGATCAGGGTCAAAAGATATACTAACATCTAGGTCAAACTAAGACAAACTGGGTCAAGGTTGACGTACAGTTGACTTTGGTCAAAATAGTCAACTGTGGTCAACCAGGGTCAAAACTAGTCTAACCTATGTCAAATGTTGACTCTACTTCGACGTCTAGTCAAAGTAGTCAACCATGGTCAAGCTAGTCTCTATAAACATCTACAAGGTCAACTTATGAATTTTAATGATTTAGAAATCACTGAAATCGACGGTCTCTAAAACAACCAAAAGGAGAAATATTATAATAATAGGGTGACACAAAAAGGGAAGAAATCTACAGATGTTGTCGGATGATGAAACTAACATCACCAACGTGTCCAGAATGGTCAAATCAGCTAGGATTGCCTGTCCAAAAGTCTAATTGGACACATGGACAAAACGGTAATTTCGGGCCAAAATGATGTCCGTCGTTGGACACACTTTGCACCGAAAAACGTGCCGAAATAAAAGTGCTCAAAACCTAACAAATTATATGTCCACGAATCCAGAATGAAGATACGATCCCAACGGTATATCCAGAATTGGATTCCGTTGACCCGATCTCAATTTGGTCCGTTGACGCGGACATTGGAAACCGATTTGCACGGAAAAGCGTGTCGGAGCCAATGTCCTCAGAACTCAGCAAATTATATGTCAACGAGTCCAGAATGACGATACGAACTCAACGGTATATCCGGAATTGGATTCCGATGAGCCGAACTCAAAATGACACGTTGACCCGGATATTGGTATCCGACTTGCACCGAAATGCGTGCCGGAACCAATGTCCACTAAAACCTAGCAAATTATATGTCAACGAGTCCAGAATGACGATACGAACTCAACGGTATATCCGAAATTGGATTCTGATGAGCCGACGTCAAAAAGTCCCGTTGACTCAGAAAGTGGGACCCGCTTTGCACCGAAATGCGTGCCGGGTCCACGTTCTCCAAATCAAGCAAACTTTATATGAAAATACCAGAACGACGCCACGAGTCTACTGGTGGTGTCAGAATTGAATCCGGAGTCCCGGGTTCAAAAATGGAATTTAACTAGTGCAAATTAAAGAATTCGAACGGCCAACTTTGGCGTCGAATTCGACCGACCTAACAACTCAAACTGAAATGAAATCTAAAGGGGGCAGGAAGAGGGTTATACCAGCTGTGCACCGGAACTGGTGGCGCACAAAACGGAGCTGCGATGGAGAAGATACGAACCCGCGAAGTTGGCGTCGCGAAACTGTCCAAAAAATAACGCAATTAAATCGTCAACTTGGTGGCCAATTTTCACACAGCAAACGACAGAATTAACGGTTCAAATTTGACAGAGGCGAAGAGGGATATACCGAGATTGCGATGGAGCAAGAAGTTCGCCGATCCAACGGTCGGATTGTCCAGAAAATCGACACGAAGTTGCTGCTCCGAAACGCGAATTCTGAAATTTCTCCCCCGCGCGCGTCGACGGAACTCCGTGCAAAACGCACGAAACGCCTAGACGGTGCGTCCCGGAGGACGTTGGCCGCCACAGGGTGGCGCCTGGGGGTCGCCCGACCATGGGGGGGCCGGCCACGCGGCGCACGACGGCGCACGGCGGCGCACGGCGGCGCGTGCGCGCGGCCTACTGCTGTGCGCACGCTGTTGCGTGTGCTGCCGCAGCTGCTGCGCTCGCTTGCTGCTGCAGCGCACGGCGCGACGTGGCGAGGGCGGCGGTCAGGCGTCGGCCAAGGCGGCGGTGGCGGAGTGGTGTTGATGTGGTGTGGGAGTGGTTCGAAGTGAAGAAGGAGGAGGGAGTTGTAGAGTTCGGGAGGAGGAGACCGAGATGAGTTGCTCGGGGAGGAGCCGAGGTGAAGTCGGGGGTTGGGGTGGTCGGCCATGGGGGCTCGGCATGGAGTGGTGGTGTGTAGAAGAAGAAGGAGATGAAGAAAAGTAGAAGTTGATGGCTGTGGTGGGGATGTTGTGTTTTTAAAATGAGAGTGGGAGAGAGATATTAATGTGTGTGTAGATATTAATGAGAGAGGGAGAGAGAGAATGTAGAATAGAGAGATAGGGATGGGGTGTTCGGCCACATGGGGGGGGTGTTTGTTGTGCTGGTGAGGGTGATGGGTGAGAGAGTGAGGGTGATGGGTGAGAGAGTGTGTATAAATTATTTAATGAGAGAGAGAAAGAGATATTTGAGTGTATTATATATATAACATATATAGAGAGAGATATATAGAGAGAGGATAGAGAGGGGAGGTGGTGGTCGGCTAGCATGGGAGGGTTAGGAGAGAGAGTAATGTGAGGATGAGAGAGAGAGAGTTACACTATATATATATATATATGTATATATGAAATGGAGAGAGAAAGGGATATTTATATAAAATAAACGAATTATATTTTCGAGTAGGCAAAAATGGGAAAACACCAGTGGGGTGTATGGACAGTCATGACAGGGCCCACACTAAACTGGGTTGGGCGTTGGGCTAAGTTTGGACAAAGTCGAAGCCAAGATTTAATTAGAATAATAATTAAAATCAATTAAAATCTTGGATGAAATAGGAGCACAAGGGAGATCGAAATTGTGGCACGCAAGTGGCACCTGCATAGTTTACTCAAAACAGGCCAGGGCCATATTTTGGGTCGACTTGATTGGACCGATATCGGGTCCGGAAATTAAATGGGAAATTAAATCAGATTTTACGGCAGATAATTAATTGGCCTAAATTGAACCGAAGTTGTGCGAAGGAAATGGAGCACAAAATGGAGTGTCTGAGTGGGACACAATGGTCATGGGTGAAGAGCGTCTCGAGTAGATCAGGCATGACAAGTTGGTTTCAAGAAAAAGGCTAGTCTGGTGCTCCTAAATTAAAAGTCACGGTAACGTGCTTATGGGAATCAAGAAAAAGAGTGGGAAATCAATTAATAATTTAAATGGTCTAAATTGACCCGAACTTGCGCGATACAAAAGGAGCGCAAGGGAACGAGTTTGGATGGGACATGATATATCGACGTGAAGGTAATCTCGTCTACTTCAAACTTCAAGAAGAAAGTTTCCAGAGACTGGCATCCCTGATGCTCTAGAATTCCAAGTCACGGTAAAGAGCATTAAATGATAATAACTAATTAAATCAAAATTAATTATCGAGAATAAATCATTTAGGAAATTCGAAAAAAATTCCAGAATTTCAGGGGGCTTACACTTTGAGAACAAAATTTCTGTATTGCATAGATTGCAAGCCCCTCTAAGAAACAAGTGTTCTTCGATGTAGCAAGTGACTAGACTAGAGTAGCCCCATCTAGCAAAATAAGTCAATGGTCCGTAAACTTTCTTCCTATCTGCGTTATTGGATATTCTCTACCGCTCTTGAAACTTCATATTTGTTCTTGATTGTTCTTCCTTATTTTTCTGTCCTCCCTACTTCGGAGCGATGAATGGTCATGCTTATCAGAGGTTACCAATATTCGTAGCTACTTGTGTAGATTTGCTTGTTAAGATTTTGGATTGCTGATAGATATGAGAGGGTTGTAGATGCCTTATGCTATAGATATATGTCGGTAGTTACTTTTATAATTAGCTGGAGGGTTACAATGTTATAACGTCAGGTGTTTGAAGTGTGTAGTGTGACCAAAGGTGGGTAGAAGCCCTCGATGATTCGTAGTTACAAAATGGCTAGGTGGAGGTATAAATATTCCTGAGAAATTAAATTTGAGAAATTGTGGTAATAGTGGATTGATTTATTTTATTTTTGAATTTTATGGATGTTACGAGTTAGAATTTCGATGACGAAATTATTTTAAGGTGGGTAGATTTGTAGCTCCCCTTCCCGAAAATTTTGAAGTATTTTTTATTATTATTATTTATTTAACATAGAAATTTATTTGACAAAATACGATTTATGGTACAAGTATATATTGAGTATTTTATGATTAATAGGCTATGAAGATGCTTGCGGAATAATTAATATAATAATATAAGTGTTATGTTATATTTAATTATTATTCATGCCATTTTGGAAATTATGATGAGCATTTACTTAAAATGCTATCTTGGAATTTTAGACTATAGATATGAATTAATGTATATTACAACTATTGACTATTTTATTTTTGTTGTAAATATATCCTTGCATTTATCACCTAGGGTATATACATATATACACCCCTAAACTTTTGGGCCATATAACCTTGGATTAAATCCTATCGGCCATACTCATGTTTTGAGCACAGGTGCATCAAGCATCATGCTAACCACTAGAAGTAGAGGGAGAAATATAATACATATATACATATATATTAATAGAACCCAACCATTGCCTTTAGACTCAATGCTAGTGTGAACATATTGTTTAGAGCACGTCAATTTCTTGCTATAGGCAATTGCATGCTACTATACCTCTGCCGAGCACATCGTACGGAGACCAACCCCATATCAGAGTCGTTCATCCAACAACCCTTCTATATATATATCACCACTTTTCTCTTCACCTAATAACCCTCTTCTATCGCCGCCTCCTTCCTCAGCAAAACTCCATCCCTAACCTAATCCATGGTAGACCGAACCGCCTCCTGCCATGGCCGTGTCTGCGTACACATCCGCAGGTCCACCGGCCTCCAGGACACGTTGGGCTCGGGTGAAGCGCGCGGTGGAGGTCACAGCTGCGACCTCAAGATCTCGGTGGTGTGCGGTTCATTGCTGAGGATTTTTCCCCGCCTAGGCGTGCAGGGTTTGTTGCGGTGATGGTACGCAACGGAGACACACCGGCCAATCCGTCAAGTGGATGGACACTGGTGTCACACTTCGATACAGATACACACACTTACCAAATCCAGAGTATGGCACACTTATACAACCATTAGCTGTATGTTTGTATTTTTATGCGTAGGAACTTTGTGAGTCGAAGATGCATAAATATCCTTAACCATGAAGTATTTGAACAAGGCAAGTACAATTAATCTCATGGATATTTCATTAATACATATAACTGCACTATGTATGTAAACAAGGTTTAGGCTACATGGATAGACAGCAAGTTTTACTAGAGAGAAACGTTGGTGCACTGGCATGGAATATGACAACTTGATGCATGGACATGGACACATTGCCTATTTACTAATAGTTTTTCTCAAACTTTTGTGAAGGAACAAACGCTTTGGTATTTTATTGTTTAAAACAATCCCGATCCACATTTTTGACTCATAAAATAAGCTTAGGATATTTTTTGTATACTATGTCCATTATATAATAATTAGGTTTAGTTAATATATGTTACAGGAACAACATAGTGCATATAATACATGGTTATTTACAAATTTTATGTGCAAGTACGCATATACCACATATACTTATGTAGGCATGTAATGCTATAATATAGGACTGTTCACGAATGTGCATATAACATAGATGGAACATGCACTTGTCTCCAAATGTTATTAATATAATATTATTGATACCCCACTTTACTGTTCACGTGGGAGTTAGTACTCACCTAGGTAGAAGCTGAATTTGTGTTGTTCTAAGCATGGAAGAAAGGAATCTTTTTCTTCCAAGAACTTCACATAACCAATTATTTGAGATTCTATCAAACAAGCAACACCATTCCCTTCACTATTTCACGTAGTAACCAATGTAGGTGATTATTGAAAATAACTATGCATGCATACACGTGGGCCTTTAGCCAATTACTTTATGCACATTCATCAGATCGAGACGAAACTTGCGCCAACAGGACCGTATTATTTTTCTGGTCCTGTATGCCAAGTTTGGTCCAATTCTGAGACAGTTGAATCGTACGTCGTTTTGCGGGCCCCACGGTCCCACTCAACGGGCGATTTTGTGCACGGCCTGCCGGGATCCAACTCTGGACATACGGTTGGGTTCGTATCGAAAAACAGGATCCGTAAAAATGTAGTTTGATGACTTTAGAGACCGTTGACTCTGGCATGCTTTTCGGTGCAAAGCAGGTCCAACGGCGGATATCATTTTTGCCCGAAATTACCGTTTTGCCCCTGTGTCCAGAATTGGACTTAAGGACAGACAATCCTAGCTAATTTGACTATTCTGAGAACGTTGGTAATATTTATTTTAGCATTCGGAGACTTCTACATATGTTGACTGATTGTGTCTCATTGAGTGGTATAGTATTATTGGTTTCTCCAGCTAAGGATCTCAGGCAAGTGCACTTTCTGATTGCTTTCCGATTCATAGTAGTCTTTTCATTTCATGTTTATAAATATCTTGTTGCTTGTTGACACGCTCGTCACACGGAGTAGTCGGGAGGGGAAATATCTTAGTAGACATGTGGACTACCCAGAAATATCCCCAAAATGTCTATCTTGAACGATAGCAGCTGCACACGACACGTGCAGTGAGTCGGATTTACCCCCTAGCCGTTCACATGTCGAAAAGGATATTCTCACCACCTAGATAGATGTCTTTTATTAGTTTTTCCTTGTTTACTTCTCTATCGTGCTATGTCATCAGTTATCTTCCAGTTTTTATCTCTCACATGTTATTTTCATGTCTTGTTAATACTATTATGTTTTCGCATTGTCGTCGGTTTGTGTACTTGTTCCATTCCTGACTGGAAACCAACATTTTTTAGGTTTAGCCGCGATCACTCTTAGTATTGGGAAGACAAGGGTATGCTGAGGCTGATCTAGATAGTGGAACTAGTTGTCATTTTCATTAATTGTGAGAACATTGTATTTTCTTTAAATATAGATGTTGTAAATGTTGTAATAAATTTAGAAATGTAAATGAGCAGCAAATGTTATTTACTTTGAGCATTTATTTCTTGCAGGCTTGACAGCGTTCTACCGCCGACTCTGCGGCGTAGGCTGGCTTGGACACGCCTCGTATCCGAAAAGCGGGTGCGGGTCGTGACACGCGGAGCTCGCTTGGATGCGTCGAGGCACGGAGTTCCTTGGCGATTCGAAGCGTGCGGCCGCGTGGATTGAAGACTTATACAGGACATAATGTATGGACATCGCCTTCCGAAGCTTCCGCTGGCTCAAGCATTGTAATCGAGAGATAAGAGAGAGCAGAGTGACTTGTAAATGAGAGAAAAGTTAGCACGAGAGACTTGTAATTTGGCCTTGCGCCACAAATGTAATCTTGTATTCAATATCAATAAAGAGCTTCTTTTGAATAACTTGTGTTCATGTGTACTTGTTCTTAAATTCCGTTGCATGTTTTAATATTTCTACTTGGGACTTCTGTGCGACGACCCCGTCGCCGCCAATGTAATCGGCCGTTATGAAACTGCCTTGCACGAGCGCAATCTAGGCTCGTGCGGCATCACGCCTTAGCGAGGACGATCGCTCCTACGGGAGCGGGGCGTGACAACAACAGATCATCTACCGCATGACGACGCCATCCTTACACGATTGTTCGTTGGGGCATTGGAGGGAGTTGCATTCGACTGGTACCGCAACTTGCCGGACAACTGCATCCATTCCTTCGTCGGCTTCAAACATATGTTCTTGGAGAGCTTCTATGAGGTGGGACAAGAAGTGACAATGTCAACTCTCAATGACGTTGTTCAAGGAGAGAAGGAGCTGACAAGGAACTACATTGAGCAGTTTCGCCAAACCGCGATAAAGTTGCCCTCCGGTAACCCGAACTCTTCCTTAATTGAAATTTGCCAAAAGAGGCTGCTCCCCACAATCAGCCTATGGATAGGCGAAAGTCAATTTAAGGACTGGAAGACTTTCATCATCAGTGCCACTAGCGCAGAAACCAAGTTGAAGAAAGCTCGCCAACTTGGATTGCACATCTCGGATGGAGAGGACAAGGGCAAACGCCCTAACACCAATAACAACAACGGTGGTAATTCCTCCAACAACCGAGACAACAAGGAAAAACAGGCTATGGTGGCCGACACAGCCCAAAAGCCCGAACCGAAGCAGGCAGAAAAGCAGTGGCCGCAGATGACTTACTCCTTCGAGGATGGCCATGTCAAGCCCATCTTTGACATGCTCTTACAATGAGACATGATTCAGTTCCCTCCGCCAAGGCGTGAACCTCGACCTGCAGAGATGGAGAGTCCCAAGTACTGTCACTACCATCGCTACGTCCACTATGCTACACAAGACTGCTTCCAATTGAAGCGGTACATCCAGAACCTCATCAACTACAAGGTCCTTGCATTGATTTCGAGGAGGTGACGGTCGCTGCCAACATGGTGTCAGTCCAATTCAGCAGCTTTCCGCCGACGAGGACCCAAGACGGCGTAGTACCCGTCCTCCGGGCAAAAATGGAGGTCACTAATCTTCCACCTCTCCGAGACCAGGCTGTTGGACTGGTACCCCTCACCATCACGAGGAGAGGTCATGTGGGTCCACCCGGACTTAGTATCTGAAGTAACCCAGCCAGCATCACACCCTCTACTGGCAAGAAGAAGGGCGAGAAAGTCAAGTCCTGTCGCATAATCTCAACCGACATCGAAGAAGCGACAGCTATCGTTACCCGGTCTGGTGCGCAAACTCAACCCATGTCGGGTAACTCGGCTAAAGAACGTCAGTCGGCCACTGCTGATGCCCCAGGACCTTCTCAGCCTCCGCCGACCCATAAGCCCAAGCCAAAGGAGACCTGCTTTGACAAGCCGCTCCGAAAAGACACGCCTCAGGGGCTGGAGAAGCCCTACAATTTTGACATTTTGGCACAATTGGCCAACATACCAGCCAAATTGTCATTATATGAGCTCCTGAGACCTCCAAAGATGTTCGCATCGTACTGAGTGAAGCACTCCAGAATGCCGACGCATATCTGGTCCAGGTCAATCTTACAGGGGAGAGCTCGCCGGCGGATCTCCAAGACAGCGCTTGTACAGGTGCAATGCCCAACATTGTCTTCACTCCGCAAGATATGCTTATCAAGACCAACCTGCATGATCGCCCTCTGTATTATACTGGATACGTCGACGACATCAAGGTGGATTAGATGCACATTGATCCCGGTTCTTCAATAAGCATTATTCCGAAGAGCTTGCTTCACTATCTGCGCATCCCTATGCATCGGCTGACTCCTACCAGCACCGCAATTAGCAGTTTCAATTCACGGAGAAGCTATCCCATCGGAAAGATTCGCCTGAAGTGCCAAATTGGCGACCTTCAGCCGAAAGTAACCTGCTATGTCATCGATGCAGACACCTCCTACAATATTCTCCTGGGGCGTCCGTGGATACATGATTATATGATCGTGCCCTCCACATTGTACTAGTGCTTCAAGTACGTCGACAAGCACGGCTTCGTAAAGACAGAATTTGTCGACATCGATCCCTTTAAAGGGGTCGAATCCTACTATTCAGATTCCTGCTTGTACGAGAAATTAAAGAGGCATCTGATCAAGGAGGATGGTCAAGAGCGGACGGAGGCCATTGCAGGGCCCGAGGAACCCTTGAGAATCCATCTCCAACCCTGCAAACCAGGCAGGACTGCATCTTTTATAGCTACTCTGCGTAGAGAAGCAACTAGTCTCCCGGTGCTCACTCCATAAAAGGAGCAGATGACAATCCGACTGCCAAGGTCTGGCCAAGGGCCGAGACCCACTATGGAGCTGCTGACAATCAGGCTGCCTAGAGCCGGTCAACAACAAACAGAAGAGTCCAATCCTTCTGTTAAGCCAATGATGATTCGTCTTCCCAGGACAAGTCGACAGCCGAACGCTAAGCCGGGGACTGCTAGTGAGCCAACAACTCCCCGTCCAACACCAAGCACTAAGCCGGGGGTCGCTAGTGCGCCAACGACTCCACGTTCAGCACCACCAGTAGATCCTCTGATGATCAAGCTGCCCAGGTCATCCTTCCAGTCTTCATTAATACAGTGGTGGTAGAAGAGGAGTTAGAGCTAGCCAAGGATGTGGCTGCTCACACAGATGATCCTTCTGCTGACGATATAATTCCACCTGAAAAAATACCTTATTTCATCAATAAAGGGCTATCTTTGAACTACCTCGAGCTTAATAAGCTTTGTATAATGTATGCTATGGAATACGCTATAGGCACCAACCTACACACCCAAGTGACAAATGTCTACACCGCGAACCAACTCACTCCCGTGGAAGGCGCTTGCTTCATAGTCGAGGGAGAGGATCATCCAATCATCTTCGGCCGAAAGAATGATCCACAGCCCTTTAGGATAGAAGTTGATCTCGAACCCGACACCGGAAGACTGCCCCTTTATCTCTATAGCTCTCGATCCAAGTACCTCATGCAGAAACAGGGGTATGATATGGAGGCTATGCCAGGCTTGAACTATGGCACTGGCCGGCAATTACCTTTGTAGTTGCCAGTCCTGGCTGGAAAACCACGAGATTACTACAATAAGACCAGACGTGGTCTACGCTATGTTACACCTGCAACAACTCCAGAAAGCTCAGATGAGGAATGTGACTGTCATTCACATTCAACCGATTCACCCACTTCTGATTCGGATGTCAGCATCGAAGACGTATTCAGGCAAGCTTTGTATGTCAATATGGCATTTGCTGATGCCTATGAAGAAGGCAAAGATGTACCCGAGCTTCTCGAGTTAGAGCCTTGGGTTCAGTAACTAGATGCACAATGGGAGAAATGCATCGAACTTCGTGATCCTCCCACTGAAGATGAGGTTATGCAAGTCGACCTCGGCGATTTGTCCTCTCCAAAGCCAATCTTCGTCAGTAAAAGCCTGACAGACGAAGAGCGGGAGTCGCTTTTGTAACTCGTCAGAGAGTATGTTGACGTATTCGTCTGGAGCTATGAAGACATGCTAGGACTAAACCCCGAGGTTGTACTTCATAAGCTCAATATTCATCCGGATGCAAAGTCGGTCAAGCAGCAGCAACGACGGTTCCGCCCAGATATCATGAATTCTATCGAAGCTGAGGTCAACAAACTGATAGCCAACGAATTCATCCCGGAGGAACAACATCCAGACTGGGTCGCCAACATAGTGTCGGTCCTCAATAAAAATGGGAAGATCCGAATTTGCATCGACTTTCGAAATCTTAACGAAGCATGTCCTAAGGATGAGTTCCCTCTTCCTATTACGGATATAATGATCGACAACACATGTGGCTTTGAACGCATGTCATTCATGGATGGCTTCTCAGGATACAACCAAATCAAGATGTTTTCTGACGACGAAAAGCATATATCATTCTAAATGCCAATTGGTGTGTATTGTTAGACAGTCATGCCCTTTGGTTTAAAGAATGCCGGTGCCACATACCAAAGAGCTATGAGCGTCATCTTCAGAGATCACCTGCGTAAAACCGTGGAGTGTTATGTCGATGACATAGCCGTCAAAAGCCGCTCTAAGGAAGATCATCTGCACGATCTGAGGACAGTCTTCAACCTGATGCGAGCGCACAACTTGAAGATGAATCCCACCAAATCCTTCTTGGGAGTATCCAGTAGAAAATTCTTGGGTTTATCATTACGGCCCAGGGAATCCATATAGACCCTGAGAAGACGAAGGCAATCATGGAGATGGGTCCTCCGAGAAATCTTCGAGAACTCAGAGGTCTGCAAGGGAGGCTAGCCTATATCAGGAGGTTTATTTCTAACCTCTCCGGACGATGTCAACCATTCATACACCTCATGAAGAAAGGTGTCTCCTTTGTATGGGATGAGGAGTGCCAACGCGCCTTTGACAACATTAAAGAATATCTGTCGAATCCCTAAGTCCTGGTAGCCCCGGTTGCTGGAAAACCATTTCTGCTCTATGTGCGAGCGATAGAGCATTCCTTCGGTGCTCTACTAGCACAAAATAATGATGCAAGGCATGAACAAGCTATCTATTGTCTCAGCCGAATGATGATAGGGCCTGAGCGTAGATACACCATCGTAGAAATGGAATGTCTCGCTTTGGTGTTCGCCATCCAGAAGATGCGACACCATATTACAGGGCAGACCATCCATGTCATATCACGAGTCAACCCTCTAAGGGTCCTCATAACCAAGCCAGGAGCACTCAGCTCTCGCCTTGCTACCTGGGCGATATTATTGTCCCCCTACCACATGATCTTCGTCTCGAAGAAGGCTGTCAAAGGTCAAGCTCTGGCAGACTTTTTAGCAGCTCATCCAGGTTCGGAGTCAACCAGAACATACGAAGAAATCCCAGATGAGGTCGTCAATTCAAATATGTCTTCCACAATACCGTCTGGCGAATGTTCTTTGATGGTGCTTCAAGAACCGGACCCAAGGGTAATCATCGTTGGGGTCGGAGTGGTAATGATTTTGCCCTCCAGATTGGTGATTAATCGGGCATACTCACTCACGAAACCTTGTTCAAACAATGTGGCCGAGTACAACGCCTTGGTTATCGGCCTCCGACTTACGAAAGAACTGGAGGTAGAGTACCTGGAAGCATATAGCGATTCACAGTTAATCGTCAACCAGATCCGAGGTTCATATGAAGTTCGCCATGAAGACATGATCCCCTATCATCAGATAGCAATCGCCATCATCACGTCCTTGAAAGGGTTCTTCATAGAACATGTTCTAAGACTCTGGAATATTAAAGCCGATGCCCTAGCAGGACTTACCGCTTCTCTGGCGGTTCCAAATCATACTCATCACTTGGTTGACGTAATAGGCCATGAATTGGTCTGTCCTAAGAACAACATCCAATTTGCTGAGAGCTATTCTGCCCTGACGATCGACGAGACACAAGACTGGAGGCTCCCATTTATCGATTTCGCAGTCTATGGCATCTTGCCAGAAAATCCGAAAGAAGCTACCTCTATTAGAAGACGTTCGCTTAGATTCTTCTACGATACAGAGACAAAGATACTGTATCGGCGATCTTACGATGGACTACTGCTTCGGTGTTTGTCAAATACAGAAGCCAAAGAAGCGGTACGCGAAGCTCATGACGGCGTTTGTGGGGCCTATCAACCTGGACCAAAATTACAAGACCGCCTTCACCGGATAGGCTATTACTGGCCTACGATGGTGGTAGATGCGATAGACTATGCGAGAAAGTGTAATGCTTGTCAGGTCCATACAGATTTCATACATCAACCATCCGAGTTCCTACATCCGACGGTGGCATCCTGGCCATTTGAGGCATGGAGAATGGATATCATTGGTCCAATCACCCCACATTCATTCAGAGGACACCATTTTATACTGGCAATTACGAATTACTTCTCCAAATGGGCGGAAGCTGTTCCACTTGCATAAGTGAAGACATCAAACGTGATCAGCTTCCTCAAGCATCACGTCATCTATCGCTTTGGACTGCCTCGAAGGATCATCCACGACAATGGTCCGCAGTTCGCAAGCCACACCTTCTATCGGTTTTACGACAAACATCAGATTCAGAATGTTGCGTTAACACCCTACAACCCCGCGGCTAATGGTTTGGCAGAAGCATTCAACAAAACTATAATCAAGCTTCTCAAGAAGTTCGTATCCTCAAACAAACACGACTGGAATGAAAAGCTTGGCGAATGCTTATGGACGTACCGTACTACAGTCCAGACGGCCACTGGAAACACACCATTCTCTTTGGTGTATGGAAGTGAGGCAGTTCTCCCACTGGAGACTCAAATCCCCTCGCTCTGCGTCGCCCTCACTTACCGATTGACGACGGATGATAATTACCGTCGTCGGCTAAAAGAGTTGGAGGCCTTAGACGAGAAACGTTTGTTAGCTCAACAACGAATCGAGCTTTATCAAGCACGCATCTCTGGAGGCTTCAACAAGAAGGTTAAACTCAGAATATTCCAAGTGGGTGATCTCGTTTTGGCAGTTCGGAGGCCGATGGTTATGACACACAAAACTGTCAACAAGTTCCTGCCAAAGTGGGAAGGCCCATTTATCATCGAGGCAGTATTCTCCAATGGTGTATACCATCTCGCAAAGCAAAATGGAGACTTGCTTATGATGCCCATCAACGGTAAGTTCCTGAAGAAATACTATGTCTAAACAACATTCGCCGAATCAACCAGATTGTTGAGTTATGTACCCTTAGGTACCGCTAAACTTACACTCTGGTCACTCCAAATGAATCTATATCACATCGTCTGGGTAGTAAGTCATGTATAATCATACCTCTGAACTTCCTTTCTATTAGAGCATTTTTCTCATAATCTATTACCCGTACTTTCAGCGCATAAATAAGGGTAACAGATCCACAAAATTCCCGAAACAACCATGTCGATGTCACCTCTGAGTTGTTTCTCTTCCATCACAAACAAATCACCCCTTACGTAGAACTTTGACATCTATATTACCTCTGAGTTGTTCTATGTACCCTTTGTAGAGTCCACTCCTTCCACGTCCTCATTACCTCTGAGTAGGATGACGCCATTCTAAAGCCCCTATATTTACCACGTCCTCATTACCTCTGAGTAAGTATGTCGGTTTTCTCTCGATTTATTATCCGTAGCTAAAACCAGGGTACGCCAAAGATAATAGGCCCACAAATGTCCCCAGTTGACCACAAATGTCCACAGTTGACCACAAATGTCCACAGTTGACCACAAATGGTGTACTAGTTTCTATAGTACATGCGCCTCTTTTCTTACAATCTTATGCCTCTGGAACCCAACCGTTCCATGGCATTCTTTTGCCCAATACCAAGAACTTCTATGTCCGCCTTACCAACAGAGTCGTTCTAGGTATCTCTATCAAACTTATTATCCATACCTAAAACCGAGGTATGCTAAGGGTAATAGGTCCACAGTAAGTCCCCCAGTGGGGCAAACACATAATACCAAAGATGCAGTACAAGCAACAGATAAAAGATGATGCAAACAAAGTCATTATTTAAATCAAAAGTACTACATTTTTTGGGACCACGTCCCTTTCAAAAAGATGAAGAAAAATAATGAAAGAAAGAAAAAGGCCGATCATGGTTCGGCGACACATAATTCTCGGAGTCGGTCCTTCAGTTTGGACGTCGACCGCTCATTTCTCAGGGTGGCCCGGCGCTCAGCCTCTTACGTCAACTTCTCTACATCCTCCAGATGCGCATGGGCCTGCCAACCATCTTCAAGTTTCTTCAGGGCACGCTCCAAGGCATCTGAGGTTCGGGTGACCTTGTCGGTCTCCCAGAAAATTAGCTCATTGTCTTTGCGCGAGGACTGCAGCTGAGACTCCAAAGAAACCAATTTTCTCTGAAGCTGGAGGATCTGCTCCTTGGTATCGGCTATCCAATGAGAGGCGGCCTCTTTCCGAGCGATGCAGTCCTCTCCGCTGCGGCTTAATTGATCGTACTTCAGCGACAAATCTTAGAGGTCCTTCATTAGAGCGGGCTTGGACGTCTCCCGTACCATCCTTACCTTCTCCATGGCAGTTAAAAGGAAGGCACGCTCCTAATCTATTGCTGAAGACAGATCAACTTGTCGCAGTCCTTGATACTGAGCCAACAGTTGATCAGCTTCTAGTAACTTGGGCTCCGAAAGACCAACCATCCCTGCCCCACCGAGGAGGGTTCTGAGGAGTTCAATCTGGCCATGGGCACAATGATGGGCCAATGCAAAAGATATTCCCCTCTCCATGGCAGCATCAAGCCCTCGCTTCAGGTGGCGGTAGAAACTGTCAACCACATCCTTCGATGATTCATCAAGAACTTCCGAAGAAGACAGCGTCAGAGGAAGAGTAGTTGGCAGAGTTGAAGAAGATGCACCAGAACTTGACGCCCCTGCCACTAGAGAAACAAGTTCCGAGCGATAGGACGCTTGAATAGCGGCTATCTCCTCCTCCGCCGCCCGAAGGATCTGGAGACTGGGCAGGGCGGAATGGTCGACCTCTGGAGCCACATGAATCAAGGAGGGTGCAGGGACCATTTCTTCCCGTCCCGGCCGTTCTACTACCTGTTCTTCCGAACTCGAGCCGGCATGAGGCCCCTCGATATGAGTTGGAGGAGAAGGCATACTTTCTCCCACCAAATCCCCTTTAGTGACTACTCCCCCAATGGTGTCCGTCGTTGGCAGCGAAGGAACAGGACCTGTATGTCCGGAGCAACCAACGATCAGCTTAACCCGAAGGATGTGAAGATAGAGCAAATAAACCTCCTCACTAGTCAAGACTTGACTTAGTTTACCAGAGAAGGGTTGCTGAAGCTGAGGATCGCTCATAGCCATTGTATCCTCCTCACCAACGACATCTGAGCCGAATGCAGCTGGTTCCTCTGCCCCAGTCGCCCCGATGGTAGATGCAATGGGGTCAGCATCACCCAGCTGGAATTTAACAACCTCGAGGATTAGCTCAGTAGAGCCCACATCGCCTTGGGTTGAGAGGTCAGCAACGAAAGGAACCTCAGCCGTCGCCAGGAGAACCTTGGCGGAAATAAGATCGGCACTCGTATCACTAATTAAAGTAGCTAGAGCCGGGTCGACTTCAGAGACAGTAGCCGGCTCTCGAGAATCTACTTCTCCTGACGCCTACAAAAAAAAGGAGAATGATTAGATCATAGTACAGAAAAGAAAGCTAAAAAAGGTTGTAATTTGATTCACCTCCGAAACGATATCAACATCTTCGCTTCTCTCCCTAATGATTGGCCTGCGAGGCTTGACCGCAGCCCGTTTCTGAGAGTAAGTTATGCCGCCAACAACGGACCCACGCCTGCTTCACTTTCGTGAAGGACTAGGCGCAACAGGGGGCTGATCTGCCACCACATCATCGGTAGGAGGAAGAGACAAGTCATCAGCGTCATCCTCCTCGTCCACGTTGATGGACTCCGAGTCTGACACATCGACCGTGTTCCCCTTCTTTTTCCTCGTCTTGGACCCTTTCGACTTATGCTCCAAGCCAGTACCAACAATAAAACGGGTACTTGGGTCAAAATCATGAGGGGGATTGTTCACCATAACATGGTACAGAGACGCCAAGTACAAAATTTGCCCTGACTCCCTAGCATCAGGCACGGAGAAGCTAGTGCGGGTGTGAACCGTATTATAGTAGCACCAAGCCCGGATGCCGTCAAGGACACTACCCTCAAAACCCAGACAGGAGCTGGGATTGTCCAGGAACAGCTAGCTCTACCCAAACTGTCGGGAGAACCGACTGGGCAAGTAAGGCTCCAGGAAGACAGAGTTGCGGTTGCGATATACCAGGTGTGCAGGACGGATGTTCTGCAACCAGAGGAGCATCTTATCGGACAAGAGGTGGGGAGGCCTAGTACCATCAAGAAGTATACCATTCACTTTTTCAACTGTAAAATGAGGGATAGACACGAAAAGGTATATCTGTCCACTCTCGCCAGCGCCATCCGACAGGCTGGCATGTTACTACACTCCCAGGGCATACGAAGACTAGAAGATGAAGGCATCATCCACAGTTACATCGCCTTCTGGGCCAGGCCTCATCAAAGATCGGCCGTGCATCAACAGCTACCCCATCAGATAATGATAGGGCAGCTCAATTCGTTCAAAGTCCTTCATCGTATCACGGGCAATGACCTTGGATAAGAAAGTACGGAGACCATGATGTATGCTGCACACCATGGCAGGGAGAAGAGCTAGTCTGGCCCCAAAGACCAGCTTCACAGTGGGAAGGATAAAGTTACGACTGATCCTCTCAATAGAACCAGCCCCTCCCGAGACCACGCAGTTTCGTAGCCATACCATCAGAAATCCTGCCAGAAGAGCCTTCTCGGACAACTTCTGAGTATCCTGATAAAAATAAGTAAAAGAGTCAGATTGACTCCCAAATCTGTCGCCGGTGGTTTTCACCCTCTTGGCGGTCGACACCTGGTTACCTCCTCCCAGGTTCGAGGACTCCGAGGAGAAACCCGACATGACGCACCGAGCTTAAAAAGATAACTGAGCCAGGCCTTCGTATGAGGAAGGTTCCCTTCCGAGCTGTCGTTCTTCTTTTTCGACATCTGCTGGCATGTGCTGTGGTGACACAGCAATTCCCGGTAGACAGCAACAAAGCCCAGAACCGCTGCTCTAACTCCTCGAACTCTTCGTTCGTGGGGGTATACACTTCGAAGACTTCATTTCCCCAGGGCAGCCTGGAGACTTCACGCATCTCGTGGAGAGCGAGTCCCATCTCCCCTCTGGTGTAAGGAAGGTCCCCGTTCGGCGGTTGTACAATTCAAAAAGAGCAATAAAGAGTTTCTTATTTATGGACAGACCGTAACAGGTGCCCCGAATGACATGATACAAGCCAATCTCGTGCAGGAGATTCTCGTATGTCCGCAAAATCTACATGGTTAAGTTGGTCCACGAAGGGATGGGGTTCATCCAATTCAGCAGCGGCAACCGACCAATGGGGTAGGACCCCTTCTGAGTAAGCTGGTTCATAAAAGTGTCAGCCTGAGAGAACCGAAAGTTGGGACCTTGCACATATAAGAAGCTACCCGAGGCCAACCCCATCACATAGCAGCACTGGCGTCCTGCTCGCAACCACCGACCCCAAGTTTCTGTTATAGTGAATATCGCCCACAAATATCCCCTGCCGGCTCGGAGTCAAGGAGTCTACGATTTTCCTATCCATTGGCAGTATGTTGAACCACGACAGCGGGAAGTGACGTTCCATCTGAGGAATGTGGATCGCCACCCTGTTAGAAGAAAAACTCCAACTTTCAGATATATCCAAAATATTGGGATTCTTCACAGTTAGGGCATCCCCAAAGAGGAACGCAGGTTTCAGTTGTTGGCCCCCCAATTTCCCCGAATTCATCATACCCGAGAGAAAGTAGATGGACCAGCTCATGATATCTCTCAGCCACTCCTCAGGTTCATCCTTGGGAAACTGGTTCGACACATTATCAACTAAATGATCGAACCTTACACCCACGACAGATTGGGCTCGACCTACCAAGAGTTCTCCCGCAGGATTGACTGGCAACTTCACTAAAAAAGACAAAGAAACAAGTTAGAAGATGGCCAGAGAAAACCACTTAGTGTGTTCTGAGCTTATGCGGCTCTGATTAAGTGGGTCTTTATGCGGCCCAGTTTATGGCTGCTCATGCGGCTCTGATTAGGTGGGTCTTTATGCGGCCCAGTTTAAAGGAGCTTATGCGGCTCTGATTAAGTGGGTCTTTATGCGGCCCAGTTTAAAGGAGCTTATGCGGCTCTGATTAGGTGGGTTTTTATGCTGCACAGTTTAAAGGAGTTCATGCGGTTCTATTTGGTGGGGCTTCATACGGCCCAGTTTATAAGGAGCTTATGCGGCACTGTTTGGTGGGTCTTCATGCGGCCCAGTTCATAGGGTGCTTATGCGGTCACAAGATAACTCTCATACGGCTCGGTCATGAGGCAACTCTCATGCGGCTCGGACATGAAGCAACTCTTATGCGGCACGGACATGAGGTATACCCCATGAGGCTCAGACATGAGACGTTCATGCGGCCCATACAGCACAGCATATGCGAATTCATCACACCGAACTTAAACAGTTCAATAAAGACGAAGAATATGCCAAAGAGAAAGGCTCGTGCATAAAATGCGACATAGCCATTATAGTTAGGGTTTGAATCCATGTAGTTTTTGCCCAACATTCTTACCGTCAATGAAAGGATGAACATCGGGGTGAACTGGGATAGCTGACGAGGAGGCAACTCCTTTGTCCTTCGCCACAGCACTGGAGGAAGCCTTAGGAACCATTGATGACCGAAGGAGAAGGAAAGACGACGACTAGGGAAAGAAAACTTGAAGAAAGAAGAGCGAGTAAAGAACTTTTCTCTTCAAAAATTACTCATATTTACAGGCTAGCAAGGGCGTGTGAACCGATAGACGCTTCCGGTTTCGTGCTGCCTAGAAGATAAAGCCGACCCTTGGGATTCTATCCCCTTTCATGCAAAAAAGAATGCTCAGAATCATCAAGGCAAATCTAAATATTTAATGCCGACTCTTGGGATCCTATCCAAAAGACAGCTTTAAATCAAAAACAAATCAAGAGAAATTAATGAGATGCCTACGTGGCACAAAGACCAGCCTATGCAGCCAGAGAAGACTATGCGGCCAGAGAAGTCTATGCGGCCAGAGAAGCCTATGCGGCCAAAAAGACCATGTGGCCAGAGAAGTCTATGCGGCATGAAGCTTATGCGGACATACCCATGCTTCTTATTCAAACTATTTCTATCTTATAAATTGAAAACTTTTAAGGGGGTTTTGTAGAAGCATGGAAAAAGTAATAATAAATTCTTATGCGGCCCAGAAACTCTATGCGGCTCAGAACTTGGGGGGTTTCATGCTGCTCAAAGAGCTTCATAGGGTTTAGATAGTTTAATGCGGCTCAGAAAAAGCCACGTGGCCTTATGCGGTTCGAAATAGGCCCATACAGCTGGCCATAATTATTCCGTGCAGCTGGCCATTAATGCTCTGACACAAAGTGACAGCTCTGACATGATGGCTCTGACATAAAGAAGAGACGCAACATGCTCATGAAAAGAAGAGAGAATCTTCATGATATCGGACACAGTTGACAAAGTCCAAAGAAAGTTCTCTATGTGGATCGACTATGTGGCCTTCATGCGGCTCGGTTGTGAGGCGACCCTCATGCGGCTCGGTTATGAGGCGACCCTCATGCGGCTCGATTGTGAGGCCATCCTCATGCGGCTCGGTTGTGAGGCCACGCTCATGCGGCTCGGTTGTGAGGCCACCCTCATGCGGCTCAGTTGTGAGGCCACCCTCATGTGGCTCGGTTATGAGGCCACCCTCATGCGGCTCGGTTATGAGCCCACCTCATGCGGCTCAGACAGGGGAACAATCCTTCATGCGGCTCGCAACCTAGTGGCAGTTGGAACACGTGGCAGAAGATGACTAAGTCTTAACAACTCAGATTTATTGCAACCAACAGATCATAGCAGTTCAGATTTATTTAAACTAACATAACAGTCCAGATTTATTGCAACAAACAGATCAAGATTAATCTTAACCAATCCCCAACTGCCCACTTCTCAAGGCACAGTTACAAGGATATGGCCACGTGGCTGTACACCCCTCATCACAAACTCCTATAAATAGCATGGGACTATTCTTTTGCACAGACACACAGAGCAACACAGAGCAACACAGAGACAGATCCGAGCAGAGAGAGAGCATTTCTTTGCTGGAGCCGAGGTTGCTTTCGATCGTTCAAGGAGTAAGGCAGAGTTGATAACACTTTCCCGAGTCTCTACTGTCATCCCCCAGAATCTAAATTAAACAATTGTACTTATATTATTTTTCCTAGGTTTTGTTCCTAGGCTTTTTTTGTATAAGCGAGTTTGTAATTGTGAATTAAAGTTCATTCCTCCCATAAAACTGTTCTGTTCTTTGATAATCAATGAAAAACACTAATATTGATGGTTAGTATTATTACCGAGCTAATTTAGGGATTTTCTAATTTTAAATTAGGTTTTTAACCTATATAAAAAGGATAAGGAGAGTTTCTCAAAGAATGCCCAAGGAATAGATTTAGGGAGTTAAGTCCACATAAATCTAAGAGAAAGTACGTACTGTGCTCTTAGGGCTTGTCTTTTGAGACAGATGGAGAAAATGATCTATTCAAGGAGTTGTCATCTTCATTCAGGGAGTTCATTACAAGGTTGGTTGAGTGATTTCAATTATAGTATTATTCTTCTTTCATGAGATTTGTAAGGGGTTGAACTTGGGAGCAAGGGGTTCAACATAATTGTAATCAATCTCGTATTATTAAGATATATAGATGTGTTTCTAGGTAAATAGTCATTGAATATATACTATTTTTTATTTGTCTTAGTATTTGCGTGAGATCAGGATTTGTTATCTTCAAGTGGGTTAGCATCATTTCTGTAACATTTTATGACCAACATTAGTATCAAAACTCTCAAGTTTTGATAAGAAAGCTACAACTATATTTTTGGACTAGTTTGTAGAAGCATGGAAATGAACAGAAAATCCTATGCGGCTCAAGACTAGGAGAGTTTCATGCGGCTCAAAAGTTCATTAGAGTTTCATGCGGCTCAAAAGTTCCCAGCGAGCCACGTTGCCTTATGCGGTTCAAAAAGTCCTTCACAAACAGGCCATAATTAATTTATGCAGCTGGCTCATTTAATGCCATGATGTGAAGTGACAGCTCTGACACGAAGGTTCGATAACCCTGACGAAAAAGTGAAATAATGACTCTGACATAGTGGCAGGCTCCTAGGGAAGACAAGAAATCTTCACATCTGGCACAGTCCACCAACCCCAAAAAGCTCCCTATGCAGCTACCATCCCTCAGGCGGCAGCCAATCTCATGCGACCGCCACCCCCATGTGGCTGCTACTCCCATGCGGCTGCTACTCCCATGCGGCTCGGATCATATGGCCACCCCTATGCGGCTCGGATCATATGGCCACCCCATGCGGCTCAGATCATAGGGCCACCCTCATGCGGCTCGAATCATATGGCGACCTCTATGCGGCTCAGATCATAGGGCCACACTCATGCGGCTCAGATTAAAGGATTGCCATACGGTTCAGATAAGGCCACCCTTACGCGGTTCTGACACGAGGCCACACTCATGCGGCTCGTAGCAGTTGGGACACGTGGCGAGAGCTGATCGAATCTCAATAATTCATATTTATCGCAGTCAATGAGGGACACGTGGCGGGAGCTGATCGAATCTCAATAATTATATTTATTACAGTCAATGAGGGACACGTGGCAGGAGCTGATCGAATCTCAATAATTCATATTTATTGCAGCCAATGAAGGACACGTGGCAGGAGTCGATCAAATCTCAATAACTCAGATTTGTTGCAATCAACATAACCGATCAGATTTGGTCAAATCCCAAACAAATCAAATTTATTGCAATCATCATAATTACCCGGATCAATCCCCAACAAATGATACAGATTTGTTGCAATCAACATAAAACAAGATCAGGGCAAATCTTAACAAATCCTTGACCGCCCTCTGTTTAAGGTGCAATCATTACAAACCCTAATCACACACCCCACTCCTATAAATAGCAAGGTGCCATTCCCTTGCAAAGAGGGACAGAGTGGATACAAGAGAGAGCACAGAGATATACGCACAGAGCCAGACACAGAGCGATCCACATTCGAGCAAGAGCATTTCTTCTCCGGAGCCGAAGCTGCGTCTGATCGTCCAAGGAGTAAGGCAGAGCTGCCGTCGCTTTCCCGAGCCTCTACCGTCAACCCCCAGAAAAAAATAAACAATTATACTTAGATTGTTGTGCCTAGGTTTTCGTCCCCAGGCTTTCTTTGTACAAGCAAGTTTGTGTTGTGAAGTAAAAGTCCAGTCCTCCCATAAAACTGTTCTATTCTTTTATAATCAATGGCAAACACGATGGCGACTCTGCTGGAGACTAACTTCTCCATGGTTGAGGTGTTGGTGACGCAATCGAACGCAGCCAAACTTGGCTCTATTCAACAAATGCTGGTCGCCCGGTTCGACCAACAGGCGTTTCAAGAAATGCTCTTCGACGGAAGCGCTGGCCCGGTCCAGCGGCGACCCCGCACGAAGAAGGCCCGCAAGGAGTGGAGGCCCAAATCATTTGCTCCTCCCCAAGCTCTCGAAGGAGTACTCTCTGTTGCCCAAGACGGCGGAGAAGACTCTCTTGCGGCCCCACTTCAGACCATAGAGGACTCTGCTGTCCCCAAGTCTGGCAGAGAAAAACACTACGATGCTGGACTTGTAGGGGCAAAGGGTAACTCTACACGGTCCAGGAAGAAGCAGCAGAAGGGCGCTAGCCGCATGAAGACTCATACGGCCACAAAAGCCTGCCGCAGACAGAAGGCTCATACGGCCAGAATTGCCAGCCGCATGGAGGAAACTCATGCGGCCACTATGACTTCCAGCCGCATGGAAGAGGCCCACGCAGCCACTACAGCTCCCGGCCGTATGCAAACTGCCAGCCGTATGTGGGCTGCTTATGCGGCCACAAACGCCAGCCGCATGCAGGCAGGCTATACGGCTAAAAATCTCGGCCACAGGCCATCTGCTTCATATGGCTCGGGCTCAGTTTTCGACCGCCTCTCAGGCGATCCTGATCCCAGATTCTCTTATGTACCAGTCTCTGTGGGCTCTTCCTACTATGCACTCTCAGGTGCTAGAAGGAAGAAGTCTCGGGCAGCACGGGCTCGTCGAGCTCAGACAGCTATCCCAACTTCTGACTATCAGGGCGTCCCGCTGACTATTACGCGGGCCCCTGATGGGAAGTTGTATAAAACTATCCGTGTCCAGATCCGACGGCCAACGAATGGGATAGTTATCAAGAATCTTCCAACAATGATCAGGGGCGGGTACTTTTACTACCCCCAGATTAGGGAGCGGGCAGGATGCCAACACACTCATGTGCTCAGAACTCCCGGGCCCATAAAACGGGCGACTTACGCAACGTAATTTTTCACAAACGCAAGGAAAGAGACGAAGACTTGGTGTACGAAGAGTCCTTCCATGGACATCGCTGCACTCAAGTTATTGTCAACTGCTGCTGCAGCAAGACAGCCACACAAGAAGATCAGCGATCCGTCTTCCAATGACTACAACACCCAAGCTCAAAAGACGAGGCGCTTCTTGTCGCCTCCTGCAATTCTGCTCACAAGATCCCTGGCAGCGGGAGAGGGAAGAAAACAAACGTCTCCAACCCAAAAATCTTAACCAAGAAACTCTCTTCTAAGCGGTTGTCCACGACCGTTACGGGAGGGGTTTTCCAAGGTACTCGCTCAAAGACGAAATCTGCCACACTTGGAGATTCGTCATCCACATCTCTGGGAGGCGCTGGAGCCGGAGGTAGCACTCCTCCAAACATCCACGATAATCCGGTGTTCCAAGAAGATAATCCAGGGGAAACGATTCCCCTAACAGATTCAGCAGGTTCCAACGTCCCCGAGGATGTCCACAACTCTCAAGACGAGGCAAGCTCTGAAGCTGGGGTACTACTCCTTCTGAGTCCGAACCAGAGGAGAATATTCCCACATACCCTGACGATTTCTCTGTACAAGGGTATGATTCAGAGGGCACGTCCTCCACCATTCCTTCTATCTCTCCTCATGTAAGGATGGTGTTCATGACAGACAGTAACCAAGATGGTCCCAGTGATCGCCAATGCATCGACACTCTCGAGGCCATACTGCATACCTTGGTCAAGTCCGTGGACGAGATCGAAGCGGTCCTTCCAACTCTGTAAGGAAGAACACTTGGCCAAACAAACGTGGGACCCGCGGCCAATGCGGACTCGAACTCAGCCGCACCAAACCCGGGTGATAATCCTCCTGAAATATCGGTCCCTACCGCTGCAGACGAGGCCAGGAAGGCCAGAAGAGTGGTCCAGGAGCTCCGGAATATGTTCCACGCCCGAGAAAACTGCCAGGACCTCAGGATACGACAACCATATCCTGCTGCATGGAGAGATGTGTCTTGCCACCAAGATATAAACTATTCAACATCAATCCGTATGATGGGAAGACATCTGCAAGCAGGTACATCACCTACTTCGAAGTCACAACCGACCATCTGCCTCATGACGACGCCATCCTTACACGGTTGTTCATTGGAGCATTGGAAGGGGTCGCCTTCGACTGGCACCGCAACTTGCCAGACACCTGCATCCATTCCTTCGCTGGCTTCAAACTTATGTTCCTGGAGAGGTTCTACGAAGTAGGACAAGACGTGACAATGTTGTCACGATCCGCACCCTAGAATAAGGGCACGAGAAGTGGGTACGTCCAGCCTACGCCGCAGTGTCGGCGGTAGAACGCTGTCCTAGGTCTCATGCATCTAACAGTATAAGTCTAAACAGTTTATACTCCCCGAATGGGTGTGACATAGCAGAATGTAAACTCAATCACATCTAAGGTAGAGTATAATGGAAAATAGACAAAACATGAAATCCAAAAGGATACAGCAGATAGAAGTCTAAGTGTCTAAGATACACAAACCCAGAAATACACCTCAAAGCTCAAATACAGTAATCCATAATACAACTCAAGACAACTGAAAATAAAGGAGAAACTCTAGCTATCTACTCTGACCTCTACTGTGTATCCTCTAGGCTAGCAATAACCTCCAAGCTATCTGTAAAATTTATCAACAGGTCCAGTCAGGACGGGAACGAGCACATATCTCTCAAACAGTTCATAGCAGGTTAGGAGTATAAATCATGCAATAGAGTAAAATACAGGAAGTACTGAATGGAAGTACAAGTAAACAGGAGATATTTTGTAATTGAAAGTAAATACATGATAGTAGAGACTGTAAGTGGCTAAGTGATTTAGAGTACAATATGGTTATGTAAACGGCTTAGGGGCACATGAATACAAATAAGGAGGCACATTTATACAGCTACTGGGGATAATGATCACATAACCAATTCTACTCACCCCGCCCCAATCAATACACAAGGATCCATTCAAGTTACGTTATAAGCACATGAATACAGCTAAGGATACGTGAACTCATGTAATGAGTAGTACATGAGGCATGTGATAAAGCACATGAGAACATGTAAAAACATGAACTAGTACGAGTACAAGGAGTACCTGATGCATATGATAAAGTACATGAACATAAATACCCGATCTGCACCCGTAGAGGGATAACATCTCAGGAAGGGATCCATATAGTACTAATCCGTGAAAATACGTGTCAGCATCATGTAGAGTAATCTAGAGCAAGAATATAGTCCAGACAGGTATGAAAAGATCAGAGAATGTACTCGCCTGCTAACTGAATGTCCAAGATGAAAGTACTGTCCGAGGAGTGGTGTCTGGCTCCTATTTAGAACAGCACAAGTCACAACAAGTCCAAAATGCTAAAATAAAGCTCTACTATACATTCTACATGATTCTAGGTCATTCTAGGTCAAAGTCAACTCTTGGTCAACTCTGGTCAACCGTACTAGTCAAATTAGGTTAACTTGGCAGTACTAGGTCTAAACCTAGACTAACAAGTCTCATTAGGCCTAACCAAGCCTGCACTAACACTCACACAAAATCACAAAGCTACACAAGTTATCAAACACACATTACATATATATTCATATATATTTTTATTACAAGCATGCATAAAGACAAGAAGTGAGTGATACATGAATGTGGATATAGTAATGTGTACATAGCAGTACAATGTGTTCAAGTGTGAGGGTATTATGTTAGAAGGATAACATTTAGCAAGGGTTCATTGTGTCACATAGAAGAAATAACATGTAAAACATAGGTTTAGCATGTGTGTGTGTGGGTGTTAATCATAACAAAAGGGTTTATTTATACATCAAAGGGTTTACTCATAACAGTAAGTAGGTTTTATGTGTATTCATGCTTGGGGTTACTGTCAACATGTAGAAGGGGGTTTTAACATATGAACATGGTGCTAAGTGCTAATATGGCATCATACATTCCTATCATGTTGGTATTCATATATAGCATACATTCATACTTGATTATGTTACTTACTTACATATGGATACTTGCATACATGTTTCAATACCTTGCATTACCCATGCTTGCATTTCATCCATTCATTCATGCACCTATACATACATATTTGAATACATTATATACTTTCATACATTATATCATTTATGTATACTCTATATTATATTACATTCTCTTAACCACACACACATATATATATACACATGCATACATACATATTTGTACATACAAGGATACACAAAATGCATATGTCGTATAGTAATCTTCTACTTAAAATCAATACTATACAAATTAAGCATTCATTAAATTCTAGGATTAAAGATGTTATATATCTTTGTGTTAGCTTTCCAAAACTTTAAACGGATCGTATTTTCGTGTCCGAAAGCTCCCGAAATCGCAAAAACACCGAAACGCGTTTGTCTTTCGTACAGCTGACACTCAAATAATTTTACAGAAAGTTTCAGAAAGAATTTGGCTTATTAAATATATATTTGGAAAGCTAACTTCGATACGGTTCTTTTAAAAAAATGGGAGATAAATTAAAGTTTTAAGCTAAAAGTTATAACATTTCTAAGTTGCTATTGCTACTAAAAATGTGGATAAATATTATGACGAATTTAGGTAGTTTGAGACAAAAAAACACAAGTATATAACATAATATATCAAGAACTCACTCTCTACACTAATATATATATATGAGACACTATAGAACACATCTCCAATACAAAAATATGAGATTAAACATGAAATAATTCATTCATACATAACAACAACACATAGTGTGTCCAAATTTGGGGTTTTCCCACATGGACACAACTACAACACAAAGGACACTCCTATGACCTCCAAATGGATACGAAATGGACACAAATGGAGATACAACCAAGGGGGCCATTCCTATGGGTTCAAATATTTCTATATGTATGTAGGGATGGATTAGAGGAGAGATATACCTTCCGGGAGAGAGATTCAAAGGAAAATCCTTCCGACACGACACTGACACGTAGAGATTCTAAAAGGACACGAACGAGCTCCGAATCCTCCCAAACTTGGCTAGCACCCTCTAACCATGGAGTAGAGGAGAAATGAAGATTTGGTGGAAGAAAGGGTTGATTTGGAGATGAAATCAATAGAGGTTCATCTCTAAATTAATTTGGGGAAGAACAAGAGAGAGAAAGTGGATGAAAACAAATGAATGAAGGAGTGACTCACTCCTTATCCCCCCCTAGGTGGCTGCCCAAAAAGGGTGAGGTGTCCCCTATTTGAATGTCCAAAATGCCCTCCACTAATCTATTTGATTTAAATTAGGAATGGGTTAAAGGTTGAGGTCAATTTAGTCTAGTTTTAAGTCTCTAATTAAACTAAACCTGTCCATAAATAATTAGTCTAACTACTAACTAAAATTAATATCATATGGACTAAAATTAATATCATGTGGGCCATGCCTAACTAGTGTGTGGGTCCCACTAGAGTCAAACTACCCCCCGGGTCCCCGTTTCAAGTCGGATTGAGTTGAAATTCGAACCCGACTCAAATAACCCCAAAACAATATCATAAATAATAAAATAAATTTCAACCCCAAAATAATATCATAAATAATAAAATAAATTTCAAAAATATTCAAAAATGTAAAATAACAAAATACCCCTGTTTCTGAAAACTGGGGGTGACAAATCTATCCACCTTAAAAAAAATTCGTCCTCGAAATTAAAACAAAGCAATCACAGAAAACACATGCAGAAAACAATCTCATTCAACTACTTTTCAAAAAAAAATCAGCAATAAAAAAAATCTCTTTGAGGCACATCAAACATTTGTAAATAAAAACTGATACGTGTCCGCTACGGACACAAAACCATCACAAAATCACACCTATCAAAGGTCAAAATCAACAATCACCAACGCAATAAATATCAAAAATTCAAGAGGTCAAATATAAAATATCCTTAGGCCAGAAATGACATTAAAACATCCTAATCACATGGTTAGGCTCTAGGTCAAACAGTCTCTAGAGTTTCACTAGCAAAATATCAAAATTATAAGTCAGGATTTTAAATAGTTTTAGAATGATTTAAAATTACCAAAATCATATCATGATTTAAATGTCAAATCAATAAATGATTAAAATTAAAAAAATTCAAAATTACCCTCATTTTAGAAAACTGGGTGTTACAATTCTACCCACCTTAGAAAAATTTCGTCCTCGAAATTAAAAGTTCATACTCCTTCTAGGTCAAGCCCCCCCACAATCAAAGTCTCAGAACTTAAACAATCATACTACGATTTAAAAGGATGCCATACAGGGTCATGGCATACGGTGGTAGTGAAAGTCTCATCTAGGTATACTAGTCATGCTAAACCAAAACGGTTATAGGGTATCAAAACACACAAGCAATCTAGGGTGCTAAACTAGAAAAGATACAGAAATAACAATCATCAATACTGTAAGGCAGTCTACCATCCTATATAAAAATTGGTACTTATCAAAATAAAATAAAGTTAACTACCGTTTATCTAATAAGGGGTACTATTCAAGAAAATCAAAATCAAAAGTTAAAGAATGAAAGCCAATTACATGGAAATCCAATCACAATATTTATATATATAGCGTCAGAGAGGAAAAAGCTAGCATTATGTACAAGTTATGTATTTCGTGTGTGTATGGGTGTATGTGGACATGTTCATATGGTTAGATAATAGACGTGTGTGTATGTAAAATATCATGAAAGTGCATAGGAGGATTTGGGTTTCAAACAATAACTTTTAAGTTACACTAATCATGGCATATTGGTTAAACAATCTACAATACACAACTCATTTGCTCATAACATGCATGGCTAACCATGTATATATGTATATATAAAGAGGTAGAGATTTAGTTATCTATATACATTATAACATATATGCATAAACTCTATAATATCCTTATAGATATATGAACATAATATAGAGAGGAAGGGTTAGGTTTACATGGCAGTGTATACTAAGTTAGGGTGTGTCCTTATACAGGGTTATAGCTTAGTATTGTAAGGTTAAATCCAGTTTTAGTTCAGCATTTACATACAAAATCTAAAAATAATCTAACATTTAAACAAGTGTAATATTAACATAATGCAGTTTCGGATTTTAGGGGTTTGAAACATCACAACCAACTCAATGCTCCCAATACATCCTAACATGATGGAGACATGTAGCTATGCATACAGTTCAATATTACATATTAAATCTGAAATTGAACTAAACATTTGAAATCAATGTGAAAATGTTAACATGTATTCAGTTTTAGGATTTGAAAAAATTCGAACATCAACCAACCCAATGTTTATCACAACCTAACATGTAAGAATATGAAACCTAAATTTATATCCCTATATACCACAATGTATATAGCTCAAAATATTACATTTAAAACAACAAATTGAACTAACATTAAAATTCAGTATTAAGGGTTAATATGCACACAGTCTTAGATTTGACAAATTCAAACACAAAACTCAACCAATTTTTTTTGAATTGAAACCCTATGTATAACATACATGTGCAGTGTTGTAAATAACTAATAACATTAAATTTATATTTGAATTACAAATTTTAACTGGAAATACAGAGAACCAGTCTCTGTTACTGTACTGTATCAGAAATATTGGAGTTTTGAAAATTTAAAAATCAACAACATATTAATATGTATTTAGATAGGTTGGAAATCAAAGTGTAGCATGCATACGTGTCAGGCAAAGAATCTGTGTCCACTTTATATATTCTCATGTCCCAATATAAAATTAAATTCAACATCAAGACCAACATTTAGATTCCTACCAAGATTGCAAAGTAGGTGATTGACGTAATCAAGACAGTTTTATTATTATTATTATTTAATACAAGAATAATAGCAAGAAAGTAATAACGATAAAATCTGTTTTGCTTATCTGTTTAAAGAAGGAACCATTTTGAAACCCATAACTATAATATCAATTACAAGATAAGGTCTAGCAAAATCATCGGTTCATTGTATTAAGAAAAAACTCATAGCAAGAAGTTACACAAGAGTTTATAAAAATAACTAAACCTACTCCTAAGTTAAATAATGAGAAGCAAAACAAAACAAACAAATAATAATTTTTTTGAAGGACTGGAACAAAAGTAGAGAAACATGTTCAAAAATATTTAAGGTACAATCTGATAATCATATGCGTCTATCCAAAATCATGGAACTCTAAATCCTCGTCATACTAGTAAGCAAGGCTACGATAATCACAGAGTCCTCGACTTAGGCACATACCTCTAGAATCATGGTATTTAAAATTTTTGCGATGCCGCTAGCTTGGCTACGAAAACCTTAAATTCCTACACCCGATAAATATATCCAAAATCAGACTATATGTCCTCACCATGCTGGCTAATGTGACTGTAGAAGACTAGATTCCATAACTTAGATGACCTAGCCCATATGATTTCATCGTGAAAAAAATTAAATTAAATCAACATAGATACCCAAAAATCAAATTTATCAACGAACATCAAGATTCAAAACTGAACAATAATCCATCAAATCATATAAATACAAACTCGGATGCAACAGCTAACATCAAGATTCAAAACTCCACAATCATCATCAAAATCAAGTTCAACAACAGAAAGTAAAGATAAATTAAATCAAGGGAAGAAGAGTTTTTCAAATCGAAGTTAAAATAAGATTCTCAAGGGTCATCCTAGGAATCTCTCAAGAAATCCTAACTGTGATTGAGTACCTTCAAAATATATCCTAATTCTACTGCAGGCTGTAGTGGTACTCTAGTTCGAATACCACTACACAAACTCGACCTGCATGGGCCACCACTAAAAATGTGTCACGACCCACACCCTAGAATAAGGGCACGAGAAGTGGGTACGTCCAGCCTACGTCGCAGTGTCGGCGGTAGAACGTTGTCCTAGGTCTCATGCATCTAACAGTATAAGGCTAAACAGTTTATACTCCCCGAATGGGGGTGACATAGCAGAATGTAAACTCAATCACATCTAAGGTAGAGCATAATGGAAAATAGACAAAACATGAAATCCAAAGAGATACAGCAGATAGAAGTCTAAGTGTCTAAGATACACAAACCCAGAAATACATCTCAAAGCTCAATACAGTAATCCATAATACAACTCAAGACAACTGAAAATAAATGAGAAACTACAGCTATCTACTCCGAACTCTACTGTGTATCCTCTAGGCTAGCAATAACCTCCAAGCTATCTGTAAAATTTATCAACAGGTCCAGTCAGGACGGGAACGAGCACATATCTCTCAAACAGTTCATAGCAGGTTAGGAGTATAAATCGTACAATAGAGTAAAATATAGGAAGTGCTGAATGAAAGTACAAGTAAACAGAAGATATTTTGTAACTGAAAGTAAATACATGATAATAGAGACTGTAAGTGGCTAAGTGATTTAGAGTACAATATGGTTATGTAAACGGCTTAGGGGCACATGAATACAAATAAGGAGGCACATTTATACAGCTACTGCGGATAATGATCACATAACCATTCTACTCACCCCGCCCCAATCAATACACAAGGATCCATTCAAGTTACGTTATAAGCACATGAATACAGCTAAGGATACGTGAACTCATGTAATGAGTAGTACATGAGGCACTTGATAAAGCACATGAGAACATGTAAAAATATGAACTAGTACGAGTACAAGGTACCTGATGCACATGATAAAGTACATGAACATAAATACCCGATGCACCCGTAGAGGGATAATATCTCAGGAAGGGATCCATATAGTACTAATCCGTGAAAATACGTGTCAGCATCATGTAGAGTAATCAAGAGCAAGAATATAGTCCAGACAGGCATGAAAAGATCAGAGAATGTACTCGCCTGCTAACTGAATGTCCAAGATAAAAGTACTGTCCGAGGAGTGGTGTCTGGCTCCTATTTAGAACAGCACAAGTCACAACAAGTCCAAAATGGTAAA
>JANAVB010038881.1:0-67346 GCA_029216955.1 Iris pallida
GAACGAGAGTAAAAATAGACTTTTTGGTAGAAATCGAGTTAGAAGGGAATTGAGCCCGGAGCATCGGATCGCGATGAAACTTGACATAGGCCTAGGTTACGTGATTTATATTTTGCGGATAAGCTCCCGAGTGAAAATCGGGGTCGTAGGGCGCCGGTATCGCGCCGTGTCAGCGCGTATCTTGAAATATTCAAGATATCTGCAACGGGCCGTAAGGTGGACTAGACGTCCATTTTATTTAGGTATTTTGGTAGATAACGAACCTATAGGATAGTACCCTACTAACCTAGGGAGCACGGATCAAAATAACTAGCGTAGGTAGGCTAACGGGGTAATCGCCGAAGGTAGAATTTTACCCTTAAAAAGGGTAAAATAGGGATTTGGCCCATGGCCAAGATTCGAGTTTTCAAGTCCAAGATGGACTTGGATATGGGTCGTATAGGTTGGTAATGAGTAGGATTAGCTGTTTAAACCTAGTCTTGGACCTGGTTGACCACGGTTGACTTTTTGGACTAAAAGTCAACTATGGGTCAACACTTTACCCAATTTAGTTTCAAATTCCATTTAACTTGGACAGTTGACTAAAAGTCAACTATTAGTCACCAGTGACCTAGGGTTGACCTAGAGTTGACCTAGAATTAACCAGAGTTGACCTGTTGACCAAAAGTCAACGGTAAGCCAGTTTTCGACCTAGATTGATCTGGATTAACTTCTAATGTTCTCCAATGACCAAGATTGACCCGACTAGACATGTCTTGACCTAGAATGACTAAATAGGGTTTATTTTGATTTAACTTTACTTCCTAAACATAGTATTGATACGTCTTGTTCTCTATAGGTCCTCGAGACACTGCAGTTGATCCAGTCGACGTATATTATCATCTTACAGGCGAGTACATTCTCTGATACTTATTCCCAATTTATGATAACTGTTATGATTCATGTACTTAGTGTTGATATGCTTATTCCCGATACATGGTTCTCACGGATTGGTATTCTTAGATCCCGACGAGAGATGTTTTCTCCTTCTTAGGTTGGGATGTATTGTGCAAGCACCCTTGTAGCTCTTGCTCAATATATGGTCACTGATTCTAGAGAAGGCTAGCTACCTTCTCATTAGAATCCCGTGCAGTGACGTGTCCTATTTGGATCTGTTCTACCAGTTGGGGTAGGGGAGTAGTAGCGTATGCCTGTGATCAGATCCATCCCGCATTCCCGAACAGTGTGAGTCATATACCGCACATATGACTTGCCAGGCCGATTCTTGACAGGTACCCAAGCCGATCACAAGCTGAAACTACTACTCACACACATTGGATATATAGCTTACCTTGATTGTGTACATGCCATGATTCTGTTCTCTTTCTTTTCTTGTTCTAGCTCTAGCTTTACAGCTTACCATGCCATGATACATACATCTACTCCATGATTCATTGTATATGCTCTATTTACAGTCTTATAGCTTTTATTCTATCTTGAGATCTGTTATGAGATATATATACTCGTTCCATCCTGACTGGACTGTTGATAAAATATTACAGATATCAACGAGGGAGATTGCAGTACCTACTATGGTCCGGACGACGTAGTAGGCCTAGACTTGGTCCCGCAGGGCGTAGCTCCGCATGACGAGACTATACCACTTGTTTAGTTAGAGTAGGTCTTTGTACTGGACTTAGTTTCCAGTTACTTTTGAGACTGTATTATATTTGGACTGTATTAGAGACTGGACTTGTATATTATTTGTATCTGGACTTGACTGGTTATATTTTATCGTCTTGTTGTCTTTATCTTTCAGTCTTTACTTTTCATCTTAGAGTTGTGATTTGAGCACTTATATATATTCATTGCTTGTCCTCCGTTCGGAGTTGACTATATTCTCGACAGGTTTTGTTATATATAAACTGTTGTCAGACTAGAAAATCCACAGCGTTCTACGCCATTTTTTTGGTGAGGGCTGGGCGTTGTCGCTTCACGTGCCCTTTTAGCGGGTACGGGTCGTGACACATTTTAGTGGTGGCCCACGCAGGTCATGAAGTCGCAATTAGTGCGATATCGTAGCGGCATTCGTCTTAGAGTGTTGACTACGAGCCTGTATTACCCATAGGAAGTAGTAGGCTAAGAGTGCTCAATCACAGTAGGATCTTTCCTTGCTTATCTTGCTTACCGTCTTTGATATTGATTTACTGCATTCTAGCTGTCCTCCTTTGATATTGCCTTCATGTGCCATATTGATATCTTCTTCTCAATTTGTCTTCAGGATATTGATGACTCATCCTCCTGGCGAGGAGCACGGGGAGACGGAGAGGTCTGCCACCTCTGGCGGACAGGCTCCGGTCACTTCCCCGGCTGATGGGACTTCTGTTGGGGCTCTTGGAGGTACTCCTCCAGCTACCTCGATGACCGTCCCTGGGGCCATTGCGGGTGCTCTTCCCATAGTGCCAGGGGCTACAGCGGGAGCTGCCGGGGGTATTCTTTCTCCTTAGCAGGGGACTCCTCCGGTGATGATGGGAGCTATTCCTCCATTGCCTTCTTTGCCCACAGACATGGGGAAGATGCTAGCGTTCTTTCACCAGGTGCTTGAGTCCCAGCGGGCTCAGCACGAGGCTCAGTTGAGGCAGACTGAGGCCATACGCCAGGGCATGGAGGATGCCACAGATTGGCTATGGCGGCAGTGGAGCATGGGGCTCCACAGAGGGAGGTTCAGCAGCAGCCGAAGATCGGAGATATCCAGGCTTTCAAGAAGCTTGGTCCGAGGGATTTCAAGGGGACAGAGGGTATTATTTATGTTGATGACTGGCTCGAGGATATCGAGCGCCAGATGGGGACCTGCCTGGCCGCCTGCCACTGAGGGTCGAGGCGGTTGGGTTGCAGTTGTTAGATATTGCCCGGACATGGTTCCGAAATGAGCCGGCTCTTGCAGGAGAGGGCCATACTTGGGCTGAGTTTCGAGCCCTGTTCAGAGAGAAGTTCTTTTCCCCACGGACAAGATTGGCCTGGTGCGGCAGTTCCAGAACCTGCAGCAGGGCAGCATGACCGTAGAGGAGTATGCGGCAGAGTTCGATCGGCTGAGCCGATACGCCGAGTACATGGTGAGTGACCCGGTGATCCGAGCAGAGCATTTCCGGAGGGATTGGCATGGGATATCAAGATCCTGATCCCTTCCTTCTATGCGACATATACGGAGGTTTACGCAGAGGCTCGGAAGGTGGAGAGGGAGTTGGGCTTGAAGCCGAAGAGGGATCGAGATTTGTTTTCTGGGGCCAGTAGCAGCGCAGGGCATGCTAAGCGCCCTCAGCTTCAGCATCAGTCGTTCTAGCATCACCAGCAGCAGGGGCAGGCCAGAGCGTCTGTCCAGAGGAGTCAGCAGCGTCCGGGGCAGGATGATCCACCGTGCCACTTCTGCAAGAAGCCCGATCATCTCTTCGAGTTCTGTAGGAGGAGACTGGGGCTGTGTCTCTTTTGTGGTGCCACTGGGCATCAGATGCGGGAGTGTCCTAAGAACCCCCGTGTTACTGGAGCTGTTCAGAGGGCACCCGTTCAGAGGGCACCAGCTAGTGTGCCGGTAGTTCAGCAGCGAGGTCCGCTTCCGACTCAGCAGCCAGTTCGTTCAGCACCGCCAGCAGAGGGGTGGTCAGGGTAGAGCCTTTACTCTTGCAGCCGAGGAGATGGAGCCTATTGTGGATGTTGTCGCAGGTTCTATTCTGCTCAATTCTTTTCCAGCTTTGGCCTTATTTGATTCTGGTGCTACGTATAGTTTTGTGTCTGTTTCTTTTGCTCTTAGGCACAATATTATTGCTGAATATCTGGGTAGGACTTGCAAGATTATGACTGGGAATGGCATCATCCTAGTTAATAATGTTTGCAAGGGGCGGAGAGTTTCTTAGAGGCCGGGAGCTGAGTGCGTGTTTGCTCGTAATGCCACTTCCGAGTTACGATGTGGTACTCGGTATGGATTGGTTGAGCACGCACCACGCTAGCATCGACTGCAGAGGGGGCAGGATTCTATTTAGGTCGCTGGGAGAGCTGGAGTATGAGTTCACCAGGGGTGCAGTGGAGCAGGGAGATAGATTCTGCGGAGCGTTGTTGACGGGGCCGGTATTGCCACATCCACTCATTGCTGAGTTCTTGGATGTCTTTCCCGAGGAGCTGCCCGGGATGCCGCCAGATCGTGATGTTGAGTTTTTATAGATCTAGTGCCGGGTGCTGAGCATATCTCCCAGCACGTCTATAGAATCAACAACAGTGAGTTAGCGGAGCTGAAGAAGCAGGTCGACGAGCTGGAGGACAAGGGCTTTATTCGATCTAGTTCTTCACCTTGGGGCGCGCCAGTTCTTTTCGTCCCCAAGAAGGATGGTACGGTACGTCTGTGTATTGATTACATGGCGCTCAACAACCTTACCATCAAGAACAAGTATCCTTTGCCGAGGATTGATGACTTGTTCGACCAGTTGAGCGGCGCGAGGGTGTTCTCGAAGATCGACTTGCGTACCGGGTACCATCAGCTGAAGGTGAAGCGGGATGACATTCCGAAGACTGCCTTTCGGACCCGCTATGGCCAGTATGAGTATACCGTCATGCCGTTTGGGTTGACCAACGCCCCGGCGGTATTCATGAACTTGATGAACAAGGTATTTCACCAGTACCTTGACAAGTTCGTGGTGGTCTTCATTGATGACATTCTCATCTACTCGAAGACACCAGAGGAGCACGAGGAGCACCTGAGGATTGTGTTGGACACTCTCAGGAGGGAGCAGCTGTATGGGAAGCTGTCCAAGTGCGAGTTCTTCTTGGATCGCGTGGAGTTCCTAGGCCATGTTGTCTCTGGCGAGGGATTTCAGTGGATCCGAAGAAGATTCCTGCAGTGGAGTCCTGGTCGACGTCGAGCTCAGTAGCAGAGGTTCGGAGTTTTCTGGGTCTGGCAGGTTACTACCGGAGGTTCGTGCAGGACTTTTCAGGATTGCCCAGCCGATGACCCGCCCTACCAGGAAGGACGAGGAGTTTGTTTGGTCCGATGAGTGCCAGGCCGCCTTCGAGGAGTTGAAGGCGAGATTGACTACAGCTCCTATCTTGACGCTGCCATCTGGATCTGGTGGTTATACGATCTATAGTGATGCTTCAGGACGGGGTTTGGGTTGTGTGCTTCAGCAGCACGGGAAGGTAATTGCCTATGCATCTAGGCAGTTACGTCCTCATGAGAGGAATTACCCTACCCACGATCTGGAGCTGGCAGCGGTCATCTTTGCTTTGAAGCTGTGGAAACACTATCTGTACAGAGAGCGAGTTGAGATCTATACAGATCACAAGAGCTTGAAGTACGTGTTTATCCAGAAGGAGCTGAATATGAGGCAGAGGCGATGGTTAGAGCTGATGAAGGATTTTGATATATCCTTGCAGTACCATCCGGGGAAGGCCAAAGTGGTCGCGGATGCTTTGAGCAGGTATCCCATGGCTATGTGTTTGACGATGGATCGTCACCTTCTGGCAGATCTGGAGAGCTTGGGCATAGAGGTGATAGTTCCTGGGTTCGAGGCGCAGATGTGGGGTCTGCAGGTGCAGTCGGAGCTGATGGAGAGAGTCAGGGCAGCTCAGTTTGAGGATGAGGCTCTGAGAGTCATCAGGGAGCAGGTCCGATAGGACTGTTGGATGAGTTCTCTTTAGCAGGGGATGGGTCGTTGAGGCATGGTACCAGATTGTGCGTGCCGAGCGGAGGACTTCGGAAGGAGGTTCTTCAGGAGGCGTCCCATTCTCAGTACTCTATGTATCCAGGAGCCAACAAGATGTATAGAGACTTGAGACAGCATGTTTGGTGGTATGGCATGAAACGTGAGGTGGCTCAGTTCGTGTCGAGATGTTTAGTGTGCCAGTAGGTGAAGGCCGGGAGGCAAGACTCGGTGGATTGCTCCAGCCACTACCCATTCCTGAGTGAAAGTGGGAGCATATCACTATGGACTTTTATCTGGGCTTCCGCGCTCTCCAAGAGGGAAGGATGCGATTTGGGTCATTGTTGATCGATTGACCAAATCGGCCCACTTTTTGCCTTTCAAAGTGGGTTGTCGACGGAAAGGTTGGCCGAGATGTACGTGCGACAGATAGTCCGATTGCACGGGTGCCAGTGAGTATAGTCTCGGATCGGGACAGCCGATTCACTTCCCACTTCTGGCGGAGTTTACAGCTTAGCTTGGGCACATCGCTCAAGTTCAGTACAGCATATCACCCCCAGACAGACGGGCAGTCGGAGAGGACGATTCAGACCCTCGAGATATACTGCATACCTGTGTCTTGGACTTCGGGGGATCTTGGGAGGACCACCTTCACTTGGTAGAGTTTGCTTACAACAACAGCTACCAAGCCAGTATAGAGATGTCATCTTTCGAGGCTCTATACGGACGGAGGTGCCGTACTCCCTTGTCTTGGGATGATGTCGGTGAGAGGGTTTTGCTTGGCCCTGAGATAGTGGTGGATGCTGCAGAGAAGGTCAGGGTTATCAGAGATAGACTTCGGGTGGCACAGGATAGGCAGCGGCATTGGGCCGATAGCTACCGGAGGCCATTGGAGTTTGAGGTATAAATTAGATTTTTCTAGTATTGAGTCTGATTGTGATTGTTTTAGATCAAGCTCTAAGTCTTGTGTTTTGTTCTAGGTTGATGATCTTGTCTTTCTGCAGATTTCTCCGACGCGTGGCACATTCGTTTTGGTGGCGGCAGGAAGCTTAGTCCACGATACATCGGACCATTCCGTATCCTGGGCAGGGTCGGTGTAGTGGCTTACCGACTGGAGTTACCGCCTGCACTAGAGGAAGTGCACAGTGTGTTCCACGTGTCGCAGCTGACGGTACGTGGCAGATCCCAGTCACGTCTTAGACCACCCCAGATCGAGGTGGGACCGACACTCAGTTACCCAGAGAAGCCGGTCGAGATCTTGGACCGAAGAGAGAAGGTGCTCCGGAACCAGGTCATTCCATTGGTTCGCGTTGCATGGAGACACCACTCTCCAGGTGAGTCCACCTGGGAGAGGGAGGACGACATGCGGGAGCGATTCCCATATCTCTTCGAGCCTTGAGGTAAAATTCTTCTTTTTCTTTCCTTGTTCTGTTCATGATTGCAGTGTTAGCCCTCATTCAATTTTGAGGACAAAATTTTTTTAAGGAGGGTAGATTTGTCACCCCCAGTTTTCAAATTAGAGGTATTTTCATCATTTTCAAGTTTTAGAATATTTTAGGAATTTTATTTGATTTTATATGATTTTTAGGAATTTATTTGTGTTGGTTTGGATTTAATCCAATTCGGACTCAATTTGGAGACCCGGGTAGCCTGGACCCTAGTGGGACCCCATACTAGCTGGACTTAGCCCATGTACCATCATAATTAGGCTAGAATTATTAACCCAACTTTCATGGCTTAATTAGTTTTTTAGAGGCTTAATTTGTATTTAAGATCAAACCGAATCAAACCGAACCAACCCGAATTCAAATAAACCCAAACCAAGTTTAGTGGGTTGTGGGCTATTGGATCCCAACCCAATAGCCCTAGGAGTGGCCGGCCATGAAGTAACCCCCCTTGTCTTCTCCACAAAGTACCTCTTTCACTCTCTTTCTCAAATTCTTTCTCTCCAAGCTCTCTCTCCAAACACATTTAGGTTTGTCATCAATTCCTCATTAATAACTCCTTTTCATTTATGTTCTTTACATTAAGTGTAGAGAATTCAATTCTCTACACTTTGCCCTCTATTTTGTAGGTTCTTCCTAGAAATTTGGTTAGTGTTAATTAGGGGTTTTATATGTTAATGGTATATTATATTATATATATATATATTATATATATATATATTTATATATATGTATATATATATATATATAATATATATATATATATATATATATATCTATATGTGTGTGTGTGTGTTGTGGTGTGTGTGTGTGTATGTATAGATATATATATAGGAATATATATGTATGTATGTATTTGTGTGTGTGTGTGTAGAGAGTGGTGGGATGAGAATGAGAGTGGTGGTGTGGTTGTGTGTGGTTGTGTGTGTGGTTGTGGAGATATATATATAGATGTATATGTGTATTTATATATATATATATATATGTATGTATATATAATATGTATATGTGTGTGTGTGTATATATATAGATGGGAGGTTAGAGGATTAGATATTGGTTATATATATATAGAAATAGATATATAGATAGATAGGTATATATGTATTGATATATATAAAGAGAGGAGAGGGAGGAGTGAAGGAGGAGAAGTAGGAGAAGAAGGGAAGAGCAGCAGCTCTAGGAGCTGCAGCAGCAGCTCAAAGCAGCAGCAGCAGCAAGCATAAGCAGCAGCAGCTGCAGTAGCAAATGCAGCAGTAGCAACAGCAGCAGGAGCTGCCTTGGCAGCTCCTTCCCCCCCATACACCCCCTGTACACCCCTTAAACCCCCCTAGTACCCTATGTATAGGTGTATATGTAGGTATATACATATAGATATATATATGTTTATATATAGAGAGAAATTGATGAGAAGTTAGATAGAAGAAGGAAGGAAAAGAATTAAGAAGAAAAAGAAGAAGGAAGGAAATTAGAATGAGAAGGAAGTTGGAGAAGAAGAAAACTAGGAGAAGTTAGGAAATTGAAGAAGAGTAGGAAGGAGGAGTAAGAAGAAGATTAGAGAAGTTAAGAAGAAGAAGAACTAGAATTGAGAATCAAAGAGGAGAATTAGAACGAGAGTAAAAAGGGACTTTTTGGTAGAAATCGAGTTAGAAGGGGAAATTGAGCCCGGAGCATCGGATCGCGATGAAACTTGACATAGGCCTAGGTTACGTGATTTAGATTTTGCGGGTAAGCTCCCGAGTGGAAATCGGGGTCGTAGGGCGCCGGTATCGTGCCGTGTCAGCGCGTATCTTGAAATATTCAAGATATCTGCAACGGGCCGTAAGGTGGACTAGACGTCCATTTTATTTAGGTATTTTGGTAGATAACGAACCTATAGGATAGTACCCTACTACCCTAGGGAGCACGGGTCAAAATAATTAGCGTAGGTAGGCTAACGGGGTAATCGCTGAAGGTAGAATTTTATCCTTAAAAAGGGTAAAATAGGGATTTGGCCCACGGCCAAGATTCGAGTTTTCAAGTCCAAGATGGACTTGGATATGGGTTGTATAGGTTGGTAATGAGTAGGATTAGCTGTCTGCACCTAGTCTTGGACCTGGTTGACCACGGTTGACTTTTTGGACTAAAAGTCAACTATGGGTCAACACTTTACCCAATTTAGTTCTAAATTCCATTTAACTTGGACAGTTGACTAAAAGTCAACTATTAGTCACCAGTGACCTAGGGTTGACCTAGAGTTGACCTAGAGTTGACCAGAGTTGACTCGTTGACCAAAAGTCAACGGTAAGCCAGTTTTCGACCTAGATTGATCTGGATTAACTTCTAATGTTCTCCAATGACCAAGATTGACCCAACTAGACATGTCTTGACCTAGAATGACTAAATAGGGTTTATTTTGATTGAACTTTACTTCCTAAATATAGTATTGATACGTCTTGTTCTCTAAAGGTCCTCGAGACACTGCAGTTGATCCAGTCGACGTATATTATCATCTTACAGGCGAGTACATTCTCTGATACTTATTCCCAATTTATGATAACTGTTATGATTCATGTACTTAGTGTTGATATGCTTATTCCCGACACATGGTTCTCACGGATTGGTATTCTTGGATCCCGACAAGAGATGTTTTCTCCTTCTTAGGTTGGGATGTATTGTGCAAGCACCCTTGTAGCTCTTGCTCAATATATGGTCACTGATTCTAGAGAAGGCTAGCTACCTTCTCATTAGAATCCCGTGCAGTGACGTGTCCTATTTGGATCCATTCTACCAGTTGGGGTAGGGGGAGTAGTAGCGTATGCCTGTGATCAGATCCATCCCGCATTCCCGAACAGTGTGAGTCATATACCGCACATATGACTTGCCAGGGCCGATTCTTGACAGGTACCCAAGCCGATCACAAGCTGAAACTACTACTCACACACATTGGATATATAGCTTACCTTTATTGTGTACATGCCATGATCCTGTTCTCTTTTCTTGTTCTAGCTCTAGCTTTACAGCTTACCATACCATGATACATACATGTACACTCCATGATTCATTGTATATGCTCTATTTACAGTCTTATAGCTTTTATTCTATCTTGAAATCTGTTATGAGATATATGTACTCGTTCTATCCTGACTGGACTGTTGATAAAATATTACAGATATCGACGAGGGAGATTGCAGTACCTACTACGGTCCGGACGACGTAGTGGGCCTAGACTTGGTCCCGCAGGGCGTAGCTCCGCCTGACGAGACTATACCACTTGTTTAGTTAGAGTAGGTCTTTATACTGGACTTAGTTTTCAGTTACTTTTTGAGACTGTATTATATTTGGACTATATTAGAGACTGGACTTGTATATTATTTGTATCTGGACTTGACAGGTTATATTTTATCGTCTTGTTGTCTTTATCTTTCAGTCTTTACTTTTCATCTTAGAGTTGTGATTTGAGCACTTACATATATTTATTGCTTGTCCTCCGTTCGGAGTTGACTATATTCTCGACAGGTTTTGTTATATATATAAACTGTTGTCAGACTATAAAATCCACAGCGTTCCATGCCGTTTTTTTTCGGTGAGAGCTGGGCGTTGTCGCGTCACGTGCCCTTTTAGCGGGTGCGGGTCGTGATAATTCCTGACTGGAAACTAATATTTTTCAGATTTAGCCGTGATCACTTTTAGCACTGGGAAGGCATGGGTATGCTGAGGTCGACCTAGATAGTAGAACTAGCTGTCTTTTCTATTTTTTGAGACATTGTATTTCTTTCAAATATAAATGTTGTAAATGTTGTAATAAATTTAGAAATGTGAATGAGCAATAAAGTCGTTATTTTGTGATTTTGAGCATCTTGGCCGTGACAGTGTTCTACCGCCGACTCTGCGGCGTAGGCTGGCTTGGACACGTCTCGTATCCGAAAAAAGCGGGTGCGGATCGTGACAAGTTTTTGTGGTGGCCCATGCAGGTCAGTTTTTGCAAAAGATTGTAAACTTGTAATGGTACTTAAGTTAGTCGCACCATTGCGAGCCTGCTACTAGAAAATATTCATTCACAACTTAGGTTAAATTGATTTAAGAGAATGACTAGGACTAGGAGTCTCTTGTTCAAATTGACCGTTGGGTAGTTAAGGTTGTCAGATAGGCCATGCAATTTAGAAATATTAAATTTAGATAGCTTGTCCGATCTCTATAGATACACTATTACTTTTGATATGACGATATGATCCAATATGGATAGACTATTCACCTGGTAAGTTAGGCTTTCCTAGAATTAAGGCTCTAGTCTTGATAAATTGTTCAATTTTCTTTCGCTCTGTTAGATGTAATCCTATATCATAAGTTAGAGTTGCTAATTTTAAATTCTATTTTGCTGTAAGTAATTAGTTTATAAATTTTAATTTTGTTATTCGTATACGAACCTCTAGGCAGATTTGATTCAAAGTTTTCCCTCGGCCATTTGAAATACATATGAAATAAATATTAGGATGCTCCTACTTCTCTTGTCTTCAATTATTTACTCTCCGGTCAATCTTTTACTTTAAGGATTGAGACTTATAGGTAGATGTTTACGCTTTATCATAGTCAACTAGTTTGAATCTCTAGCAGCTTCTTGAAGTTCTTAGGAATATAGTTGGAGTAATTTTATCGACTGCGATGGCTAGACAGCAGTGCACTGTCGCCAATTATTTGAGAATGGAGAATGAGGGTTCACTGCAGCCAGCAGCGCATTGGCGAGGCACAACCCATAGAATTGAAATCATTTCGAAGAATTGTGGTTTATGGAATAATGCTAAAACTATATCTTCGTTGACCTCTTTAGACCTTGTGTCAATATAAGGTAGAGTATCTGATAGCCTATTAGCTCTGAATCACGGAACCAAGGGTTTACCATAGCCAGAGTATATGGGCGAGGCATAATTCTCGGTAAAATGACTTCAGACGTGATTACAAGTTTAGGTTACGATAGAGGATAGGAAAGTGCCCTGTATGTCCCATAAGACCCAAAACCAATACTAGTGAAAGTTCTGTAAGTTGGGCAGCCTGTCTCCCAATCTAGCACTCCGTGGTCCTTGTGATCTATTGACGAGGTAATTGACTGACACTAATAGGTTTACCTAGAATATAAAATTCAGAAGTCCATAACCCATTAGTCAACCAAGGCCTTAAGGATAAGAAGATAGTAGGATGACTGTATAAGCAATAACACCAGTTAAGGTTTTGATTCTTACAAAACTCGAACCACTTGTGCCTCATTTTCAAAAATCTCGCATATTTGTATTTTGACTATCTTGACCAACGCTGCTATTACAGCCTAGTTTTGCACGCTTATTCTTTTATCGAGCTTGATTCAAGACATGTTTATTTGGGGACGCCTACTAACATATTGTCTAATCAGAATCAGTATATTACGGCCTGATCATCCATGATGCATTTGGTTCGCTCTTCACTTAATTATCCTACGTGGATTGAGAAATAGAGGTATCTAGGATCTCATCCACGACTGTATTGACAATTTCTCTTGAATTATACATTCGTCCTTGAATCACGTAATTGTATTCGATGACATCTTTCTTGAACTCCTTATTGCTTTTGTATTTCACTAATTGGAAAGGCGAATACTCGTATTTGATATATAGATACAGAGTACCCCATGGCTATAATAGTTGTATACACTAGTGTAGCTACCATCGGCCAGCCATGTGTCTAGAACCTTGCCTTAAGTTACTCGATCTCCTCTCGACCCTCAAACTATTATTGGGACCTTCTAGCCATCTGAATTTGAGAATGATTAGGGTTTTACCCTTAGTCAAAATGCCAACCTAGGAGACTACCTATTCTCAATAGACCCATTTATTGTGAGCTTCTAATTATTTGTTTGAAGCTTGCTTTAACTAACAACCCTTAAGCCTTAACCCAACCTTTCCTCGAAAAAAAAATCTACAGTTTAGACATGAGGTGAATAAAAAAAGGTAAGGACAATCATTTACCATGACTATGGTAGATACCCATCCCGTGATTAGTTTTCCATAAATATTACCCTAGTTATGTAAATTTTATTATTAAGACCTAACTAGTATTGGAATACCACAGTCACTAGCTTAGCTAATACCATAGCTTAAATAGCCTACCGTATTATGATCTACCAGTTATCAATAGCAATATATGATCACTACAGCCCATACCACTAGAACCCTTGTGACAATAGTCTGGCAAGCTCGACACAAATAGAAATTCACAACTCAGTTGTTAGAAATCTTTTCATATGATGTGCCTTAGAGTTGGTTACCATGTCGATAACTCTTGTACACTGTAGACGAGTAGATCATTCTATTTTATCGACCATATGTCATTGCACACACTCGTTTTCCATTTATTGAGGAACGATCCTTGACTTGACTTATATCTACCATATCCCGTTATGCCGTACCTTATTCTTTATTAACAAGAGTCGAGGTGCAATATCCAGAATTTAGAATTCTCCTAACCTCATTATTCCTAAAACTCTGTCCTAGCTTCTAAGGTGGGAAGACTGTAAGCCTTCTAAAATTTTAGGATATACGATGATTTCCGATTGATTAGAATAATTTTTATTAGGATGATAATTAGTGCCCCATGGACTCTCACTTTCCATTAAGTTTATTTTGTGTCCCCGGCCGTGTCATTAATATTCGGAGCACGAGACCAGCTGTTACCTTCCAACAAATTTTATATGCAAGACCTAGACAAGTCCACCTTCATCTATTTATATCATGTGCCACTCAAACACGTCCCTTTGTACCCTATTTTTGAGGCACGACTTTCAGATCAAAAGGACTAGCTATAACCCTTACCATAATACCGACATACTTCCCGACTTCCATTAGAGCCTCAACCTCGACTCAATTCATTCGACCCAATATATGATTGTGATCTACTCGAAGTCCACTATGCACATGCTACTAGTGTGCCACCCAATTGAGGCCTCATGTGCTACTTAAACACAAAAGTCACTGAAGGCACAATTTTGGGCCTTAGGAACCTAGCTAACCAACCTGACTGGCAACTAGCTCAACCACTTGGGTTGAATCCTATTCCAGGTCACCCTTACCTAGTGGAAATAGTTTTATCATTGAGATCTTGTCCAGCCAATGTAGATTGAAATCAAAGGTTCATCCAACCAGCGATTGATGTCCAATCGAGGAACCCATTAAGACCCAGTAAAACCCATCCGAAAAAAGCGGGTACGGGTCGTAACACTCATGCACGTTATTGCCTTATATAATTTCAACTTAGACTTGTATGACATCATGTCCAGTGACAGCTTAGCGATTCGACAAAATTGGAACGTGACACAACAACCAAGAAATAGCATGAAATTCAAAAGCATACGTATTTCACTTTCATTGGACAAAAAATTACTTTCATACTTCCTTACAACTTTCAAGTAACCAAACATCCATGGGTATTTTTAGATCCCAAATTTTCATACTTCTATACACTATGATATCTAATAAAGCATTTGTAGGTACTTATTTAAAATAAAAAATGACATATACATTTTGGTTTAATAGTACATCTCAATAGGGACAACCATACTTTTTTAATTTATCTCTTTCAACCTGAATGCCATAAGGCGGGCCTTAGAAAGTTTTGGAATAAGCAGAAGGAATTCGCTGATCTTCCAGACGTAGAGCTCGTAGGGCTTTGAAACCAAATACGTTACCCACAATGGAAGTAAACAGTTAGTAACAGAACCTTTTTCAAAAAGGTCTAAAGGATCATAAGCTACATAAGCAATGTATTGATTTTTCTCCACAACAATGGCTTTGATGTGGTAGCATCATCCTTTGTATCGATCAAGACTGGTAAGTCCATTATTCCACACTGTTGTCCATGTACTAGTAGAAGATTCGATAGCTACCGCGGCCCCCACTTCTTCAGCAAGAACTCCGAGTTGAGGAGTTACTCGGAATGCTGCCAAGATATATGTCAGTATCTTTGGTTTTGTAATTAGGAGTATAATAAGTCAATATGTAATCTTTAACACCAGCTTTAAATCCAACACTTGCTTTAGTTCCTGTTGTGGTGACATAAGTCCCTCCCTACAACTCATGAACTAAGAATTCTCACAACAAGAAGGTCTAGTCTTTCAAGGATTCGAATCCTCCACGCTCTTTAGCACGAGATTTTGAGTCTCGCGTGTCTACCATTTCACCATCAAGGCATCTTGAAAGTGAATTGTATTCCATGAATATGTGTAGCCTCCCTTCCCGGAATTATTTTTATATTATTTGCTTTATTTATTTTAATGGTGATTCTTAGATTTATAAATAATCAATTAGTTTATTATTACGGTAGATGATTTCAATCATGGCAGTGAAGGCCTTGTCTTTCTGGTGGCAGAAGTCGCGATAGCAGCATAGGTTGAGAGTTGTCATGCTACGAAGAAACGACAGTTGTTTCGAGATGGCGAGCCTCAAGGCAATGTTGTTCCTATATTTGTGTAGTAGAAGAAGGATTCATTTTATTCCTGAGATCGAACTAGACCAGAAGAGAGTTATATTGTTTTATGGGTCGTGCACCCAAAAATGTCTCTTAACAAAGGATAAAGAGAGCTAGTATATTTATACAAGTTAGCTTAGGTATATATAATATGTGTGTGGGTGTATATATATATATAAAAAAAAATAAAAAAAATAAAATATATATATATATATATATATATATATATATATATATATATATATATATATATATATATATATATATATATATTACCATGTCTATAAATATATGGATATATAAATACATATATAAATATGTGTACATATATATAAGTATATACATAGATGTATATGTGTACGTGTACATATATTTATACAGGTGTATACGTGTATATATATACATATATAAATATATTTATATAGGCGTACGTGTGTATGTAAATATAAATATATATAGGTAGATGTATAAGTGTATGTGTGAATATATAAATATGTAAATATGTAAGCGTATATGTGTATATATATTTATATATATATAGGTGAATGTATATGCATATATATACGTGTATATGTGAATATATATAGATACATATATAAGGTGTGTGTACACACGTATATATATATGTATACATGTACTTAGATATTCATATATGTATATAGTTATATATGTAAATGGAAATAGAAAAAAAAGAGAAATAAAAAAGGAAAAGAATGAATAAAAAACCCAAACAAATGAGCTCGGCCCAGATCCCCATTTATCCCAGGCCCACACATTCCTACTGCTACTAGGTGCAGGTAGCAAGAGGCCTATTTTCCCCACAACTCTGTTTAAAACAGAGGTGTATATTTAAGTAACGAGAGCAGCCGAAGGAGAGTATATATCGAAACCCTAACACAACTCCTCCAACCACTTCGCCGCGACCTTCCCCTCACCCAGGCGCAGCCCTACGCACGCGCGCAGCGCCGCCGCGCGCGGCCAAGGTCGCTGGAATAGCGCGCGCTCAGGCGCACACGTGAGTCGAAGCAACAGCAGTAACGACAACGCCGAGCCAACTTCGCCGTGGCGGTTTCTTCCTCCACAGATCATCGTTTCTCGAAACGATTGCGCTGGTACAATCCCAACCCTACCCCTTTTGAATTCCTCTATATAATTTTATTTGATTCGCGGTATATGCATCGCATATCGAGCCCAAAGACGGGGTGAAAGTCTGTCCTGAAACAGAACAGTTGTTTGGGTTTAAACACTGTTTTGGAAGGCGAATTCCCGTCAGTCTGTCGACAGTTTTGGGAAATTATTTAAGAACAGTCCTAGAGAACCTATACGGCTCTGTAACCCACTTCGCAGAAGTCAAGTGATTGACTGAGCGTCGAGAAATCGACGTCTAAAAATGACCAAAAACCTGTTTTTCAAAACCTTAGAAAATAGAAAATCACTCCGATACCACGTCCGACCCGCCATTCCGGGCGACGTGGTTGCGCACCGAAAGCATTAAAAGCTGCGTAATAGCTTCGTGGTCGTGTGGGCTTTGGCGGAATTCAAATTGGTCGCGTGTGCGCGACGAATTTGATACGTATCCGTCGAAATTTACCGTATCGTGCTCTTTGCAAATTTCTTAATTACTTTGTGCACGCTCGTCAGATCGAGACGAAACTTGTGCCAACAGAACCGTATCATTTTTCTGGTCCTGTATGCCAAGTGTGGCCCGATTCTGAGATCGTTGACAAAATCATCGTTTTACGGGCCCCACGGTCCTACTCAACGGACGATTTTGTGCACGGCCCGCCGGAATCCAACTTTGGATATACGGTTGGGTTCGTATCGAAAAACTGGATCCGTAGACATGTAGTTTGACGACTTTAGAGACCGTTGACTCTGGCACGCTTTTCGATGCAAAGCGGGTCCAACGGCGGACATCGTTTTGTCCGAAATTACCGTTTTGCCCCTGTGTCCAGAATTGGACGTAAGGACAGGCAATCCTATCTAATTGGACTATTCTGAGATCATTTGTATTGTTTATTTCAGCTTCCGGGGACTGTTGTACGGGTTTTGACTATAGTGGCATATTGAGTGGTTTGGATCATCGGTTTCACCAGCACAGGACCACAGGCGAGTACAGTTTATTATCTGCATTTCGATATTGATTTTCACTATATTTCATTGGTTAGTTTCATTAGTTATGTGATTATTTTTTATTATAAATTGTTGAGTCGGGAATGAGAAGTACCAACGATGTGTGATCTGACCTTAGACCGTGTAGACCGTGTTGTATTTATTTCTTGTAGACCGTGTAGATCGTGTTACATTTATTTCTTGTAGACAGTGTAGACAGTGATTTATTTATTGCAAAGTAGACCGTGTAGACAGTTATTTATTTATTGCATTTAATCTGTGTAGTTCGTGATTATTATTCTGTAGACAATGTTTCTTTATTGCAATATAATTGTAGACCGTGTAACTGTAGACCGTGTAACTTTAGACCGTGTAGACCGTGTCGCATAATTGTCCCGAGACCGATCACATATCAAAGGTACTTCTAACGGTGGAAAGTATATGAGTCTATTTATTACTATTGATTTTTCTTACGGCTTTACTGTTATTTTCAAAACTCATGATTGATGTCTAACCTTTATTTTATAGTCATTTTCTTTATTGAGATTGCATTCAGTAGATTGTGCCCGTTCCATTCCTGACTGGAAACCAACATTTTCAGGTTAGCCGTGGATTCACTTAGCTTGGGAAGTGACGGGAATACTTGCAGACAAAGGCCTAGAGACTAGCTAGATAGTTGAGTTGTAGTCATTCATTTATTTGTACAAGTTTATATTTTTCTACAAATGTACAACTTGTGATCATTGTAAGTTAAATTAATTATGTGAATGAGTATTATTTGTGATTCTGATCTTCATGGCCGTGACAGCGTTCTACCGTCGACACTGCGGCGTAGGCTGGCTTGGACACGTCTCGTATCCGTTTAAAAAAAGGGGTACGGGTCGTGACAAGTTTTTGTGGTGGCCCATGCAGGTCAGTCTTTACAAATCATGCGAACTCGTGATAGTACTTAAGTTAGTCGTACTATTGCGAGCCTGCGACTGGAAATGCTCATTCACGAATTAGAAATTAATTTAATTTACGAGAATGACTAGGACTAGGAGTCCCCTATACAAATTTACCAATGGATAGTCTAGGTCATGCAATTTAGATGAGGAGTTATTAAGGTTGATTGTTTGTCAGATCCCCATAGGTACACTATTATCTCTCGATATGGCGACACGATCCAAAGTGGTTAGATTGTTCACTTGGTGAGACAGGGCTTCATATAATTTATGATCTAACCTTGATGAATTGGGCAAATCCTTCTCTTTGCCTCTTAGATATCATCCCCATGCCTTAGTCGAACTGTCTATTTAGTTTCTATTTGCCCTAGGAATTAATATTTTGTATAAATTCCGATTATTGTTATCCCCATGCGGACCTCGAGTTAGTTTCGGTTCAAAGTTTTTCCTCAATGATTGAATACACATGGAATAGACATTAGAATGTTTGTGTATCTTTTTGTCTTCAATTATTTCCTCCCCGCTCAATCTTTTATTTTAAGGGTTGATAGGGCAAATATTTATGTCTTATTTCATAGTCAACTTGTTTGAATCTCTAGAAGCTCAGGGATTTATTTACAGATATAGTTACGAAAATGTTAGTTAACTCATACTGGCAGGACAGCAGTGCACTGTCGCCATTTATTTAAATTTTGGAGACTAGGGAATCACTGCAGCCAGTAGCGCGCTGGCGAGACACGACCCCTAGAATTGAAATTAGTCTAAGAAAATATAGATTATAGAATATTTCTAAAACTATGGCTAGAGGTCCTCTTTTGACCGTAACCCTTGTGCCAATATAAGGTAGAGTATCGAAAAGTATAGCACCCTGAAATCATGAATCCAAGGGTTTACCACAGCTCGAGTATACGGGCGAGGCGTAACTCTCGGTGAAATGACTTCAAACATGAATACAAGTTTGGGATACCATAGAGGATAGGACAGTGCCCTGTATGTTCTATAAGATCCGAAGCCAATAGTAGTAGAAGTTCTGTGAGTTTGGGTAGCCTGTCTCCCGATCTAGCATTCCGTAGTCCTTATGACCTATCAACGAGGATATTGTTTGACGCCAATAGGTTTACCTAGAATATAGAGTTTAGAGGTTCATAACCCATTAGTCGCCAAGGTATTATGGATAAGAAGATAGTAGGATAACCGAGTAGCAAGAACGCCGGGTAAGGTTTGATTCTCACAAAACTCAAACTACTTGTAACTCCTTTCAAATTCTCGCGTACTTGTAATTTGACTATTTTGACCAATGTTGCTATCACAGCCTAGTTTTGCAAGCTTACTCTTTATCGAGCTTGATTCAAGACATATGTTTATTGGGGACGCCCACTAACTTATTGTCTAATCAGAATCAGTGTATTATGGTCTGATCAACCATGATGCATTTGGTTCGTACTTTATTTAATTACCCTACGTGAATTGAGATATAGATGTCCCTAGGGTCTCATCCATGACTGCATTGACAATTCCTCTTGAATTATATGTTCGCCCTTGAATCATGAAATTGTATATAGTAACATCTCCCTTGAATTCTTTATTGTTTTTGTCTTTCACCGATTTGGAAAGACGAAAGCTCATGATGGTAGAGAGATACAGAGTATCCCCCATGGCTATGGTAGTTGTATACACAAGTGTAGTTATCATCGGCCAGCCAGGTGACTAGAACCTCGCCTTAAGTTACTCGTCCTCTCTGCGACCCTAAACCTACTACCTTGATCTTCTAGACATTGGAGTCCGAGAATGATTAGGACCTTCCCCTTGACCAAATGCCAACCTAGGAGACTACTTATTCTCAAGAAACCAAATGTTGTGAGTCTCAAATTATTTGCTGGAAGCTTGCCTTAACTAGTAACCCTTAAGCCTTGAAGCAACCCTTCCTCAACCGAAGCCCACAGTTAGACATGAGATGAGTGGACAATAGGGTAATCATTTACCGTGACACTCATCCCGAGATTGTGTTCCAACAAATATTACTCTAATTATGTAAATTTTATTATTAAGACCTAACTAGTGTTGGAACACCACCGTCACTAGCTTAGCCAATACTATAGCTTAAATACCCTGTCATATTATGATCTACCAGTTGTCAACAGCAATACACGATCACTACAACTCTTGTGACGATATTCTGGCAGGTTGACACAAATAGAAATTCACGACTCAGTTGTTAGAAATCTTGTTCCTTAGAGTTGGTTACCCCGTCGATAACTCTTGTATACTATGGACGAGTAGGTCATTCTATCTTATCAACCATGTGTCATTGTACACACTCGTTTTTCAATTATGGAGGAACGATCCTCGAATTGACTTATATCTACCGTATTCCGTGTGCCGTGTCTTATTCTTTATTAACAAGAGTCGAGGTACCATACCCGGACTTTTGGAATTCTTCTAGCCTCATTATTCCTAAAACCATATCCTAGCTTCTAAGGTGGGTAGACTGTAAGCCTCCTAAAATTTTTGGGATATACGAGGATTTTCGATTGATTAGAGTAACTTCCATAGGATGATGATTAGTGCCCATGGACTCCCACTTTCCATTTAGATCATTTTGTGTTCCCCGGCCGTGTCATTTAATTTTCGGAGCACGGGACCAACTGTTATCTTCCAATAAACTTTACATGTAAGATCTAGACGAGTCCACCTTCAACTAAGTATATCATGTCCCACTCAAACCCGTCCCTTTGTACTTTATTTTTGTGCTACGACTTTCAGGTTATAAGAACTAGTTATAACCTTTACCATAGTACCGGTATACTTTCCAACCTCCATTAGAGCCTTAACCGCGACCCCATTCCTTCGACCCAATATATGGTTGTGATCTACTCGTGTCACGCCCCAGAACCAGAATACAGGAGAGCGGGGGAATGACTCAGCCAGCTACGTATTACGGGTAGATGAGTACCGTATAATACGATCAATGCTGTCTAACCAGACGAGGGGGTGCATACTACATAAAGGTCTTATTATGGTCATTTCACATCTATTGTCTCAATCATTCAATCAAGAAGCATAAAATAGAGAACATGTAAGATAAATCAGTAAGGCGTCCCAAACGCTCAGTCAAAATGTTCTTGAGATCTGGCTTTACAAAATATAGCCAGATGGTATAGCAAGATATACACAATTGTTATCAGCTGCAGTCTGATTTAATTACAATTATGTAAAAGCAAGTACAAGACAATCCGACTAACATATCGGTGCCAAACGGCTAAGTATAAAGGTAAATAACAAAACGAGCGGTGAAGTAAGGAACCCACTCGAGTCCTCCTGCAATCATACCTCTAGTATTGACCATCTTGGAGGTAGAAGTACGCTGGATCCTCGGGAACCGGCTCTAAATCTGGCCATGCAAAACCAGAGAGGTTAGACCTCTAATAGCAAGTACCACAAGGAAGGACGATATGAAGGACTAAACCAGTAAGTAAAAGAATATAATGATAATAGATCTCTGCTTTCCACTAGGATTCACATCACATCACGACACTTTGAACCAACCTCCCAACCAAACAAGGACAGAAGTTGGCCCGTCATGTCCTAATATTCTGATCATCCTAGTTAGGTAACAGAGTAGTACAGTACACAAACAAATCATCTTGAACGGCCAATCAAATTCTACGGCTTACTATTGTGAGTCCCAAGTTATCCTGGAATAATGCAATAAAGATTCCTCAGTTCTTACTATGTGCGAGCAAGACTAGTCTATCCAGTCAATCATGTGCGCCATGCATGAATTAGACGAGTTCTAGCAGGACGTCCGTCAATATACAATATACAATAATAATAAAAGCAGATACTGTTCCCTGTCCGTGTGGCAGATTTACAGTACCTGTGGGAACTAGCCGGCCCGTCGGGTACTACTCGTCCCAAGGGGGCTGCCATGTAAGAACTCGAGAATCCATTCTCTCCATGCCATCGTTATTTTATTTAATTTAATAGTCTCTACGTTAAGCGAAATCCCATGCCGTGGATCATGGTCATTCAAATGAGTACTTTTGTACGGGTACGATATGCGCAACTCTACAACGATACCCGTACGGCTATGTTGTAGGTCTTACATAGTGTGATGCAACAATCAAATCTAACCACGGAGTAATCATGCCTTGACCATAAAGTACACATGCTGGTTTTTGTAAGAAAATAAATAACTAAATAAATAAATAAATAATTTGAAGCCTGCATGTGCCTGTATGCCAATATTCGGGATCGGCTAATCGAGTACAATAGTTCATTACATGAACGTGTCTCATTCATCCATTTCAATAAGACGACTAGCCAGTCTCTTAGTTCCAACTAGGAACGCATGATCAATTATTAGTCAATGTCACAATCATTATCGATGGTGGCAAGGCATGAAAATCAATTAGTATTACATGGGGTCGAGCCTATAACTCCTCAGAATTAAGTTCTAGTCATACTGGGTATCCATGGATCAATCAAGACATATGACACATTCCACATAACAATCTCTATTAACCAGATTATCACATCATGATTTATCAAGTTCATGCAAAAAGGCGTAAGGATATAATAGGAGAATTATCATGCCACTATTAAATGAATAAATTATAAAGCAATAGAAACACCAATGTCAGTCTCCGTCCAAGTCTAAGATAGGGTTAACAAATCACGCTAAGTTCAATATAAAGGAGTGAGCATATAAAGGAATTCACGCTAGCATGCACAGTGTAAGCGTGACTAATAATACACGCTGACAGGTAAGACGTGAGCGTGACTAAAATACACGCTGATACGTAAGACGTGAGCGTGACTAAAATTACACGCACGCTGGCACAAGTCTGCGTGACTAGAAATACACGCACGCTGGCACAAGTCTGCGTGACTAGAAATTCACGCAAGCAATGCACAAGTCTGCGTGACTAGAAATTCACGCAAGCAATGCACAAGTCTGCGTGACTAGAAATTCACGCAAGCAATGCATAAGTCTGCGTGACTAGAAATTCACGCAAGCAATGCACAAGTCTGCGTGACTAGAAATTCACGCAAGCAATGCACAAGTCTGCGTGAGCAATGCACAAGTCTGCGTGACTAGAAATTCACGCAAGCAATGCACAAGTCTGCGTGACTAGAAAATACACGCACGCAATGCACAAGTCTGCGTGACTAGAAAATACACACACGCAATGCACAAGTCTGCGTGACTAGAAAATACACGCACGCAATGCACAAGTCTGCGTGACTAGAAAATACACGCATGCTCATGAGAACATTAGCGTGACTAAAATACACGCAAATACGTATAGACGTGTGCGTGACTGGGCTGATGTTTACGCGAGCACGTAAGAACGTGTGCGTGAAACATCTCCCAAACTCCAAGTCCCATGGGGCCTTGGTCCAGTGCCAGAAATACACGCTAAGTTGGTGGATCAAGAACCCATGAACAGCCGAAATACTATAACTTAGATCTAGAGAAAACCAGCCGTAGAAATCAAAAACGCTAAGAACTAATCTCTCTTGGAATCACGAAAAGAAGGCAAATGAACCATAAAAATGGGTGATTGAGAAGCAAGTTTGTACTTGCCTTCTCCTGCTGCTGGTAGGTGGTGGGGAGTAATGAGAGGAAGAAGAAGAAGTAATTGTGAGAATGAAGTAATGAGGAGAGAGAAAGAGATGGAAGCTTTAAATAGGAAGGGTGGTGGTAGGTGGGGTGTTGGGCCGGGTTTAAGGGGGTACAGCAAACCGAAACCCAATAACACTAAAGCAGCAAATAAAATGCAGGTAATAAAATTGCAGAAATAAAATTAACATGAAAATTTAAAGAGCAGATAATTAATTAACATGAAACTAAAGGAATTTAAATACAGAATAATACATGATAAATACTAACTAATTATATATGATAAATACTAAATAAATACATTCGAGCAATATACGTATTAAAATACGTATTCTGGGAACGGAAAGTGACAACTCAGAGCCCCTGTGCACATGCCACTAGTGTGCCACCCAATTGAGACCTCATGTGCTACTTAAACTCAAAGTCACTAAAGGCGCATTTTAGGCTTTAGGGACCTAGCTAACCAACCTGACTGGCGACTAGCTCAACCACTTGAGTTAAAGCCTATTCTAGAATATTCTACCCTAGTAGAAATAGTTTATCTTGGAATTTTGCTCAATTCATATAGATTGAGATCCAAGGTTCATCCAACCAACGAGTGAGATCCAAATAGGAAACCTATTAGGGCCCAGTAAAACTCCTCGAGACAAACCCCCGTGGATGGTCTATAAAACCAAACCAATTGAAATAGGTCCTTATACCTATTAGATAGTCTCCACCCCTTAGAATGTAAATCCATTCGTAACCCTTACCTGGAAGTCGCGAGACGATCTTGTAGTGCAGCTTTACCCCTTGCTCGTGTGTTTAAATAACCACGAAAAAGATCACAATCTTGATTTCTGCAATTCCATCTATTGTGGAACCTTGCTTAGAATTTTGGGAACGAAATTTTCGTATTTCATGGATTGTAAGACCCTCCAAGAAACGAGGAGTTCTTCGATTTAGCAAGTGATTGGACTAGAGTAACCCATCTAGCAAGTCAGTTAATGATTCAGAAACTTTCTTTCTGTCTACATCATTTGATACCCTCTATCGCTTTGGGAACTTCATATCTACTTTCAGTTATTTTTCCTTACCTTCACGTCCTTCCTATTTCAGAGAGGGAATGGTCATGCTTATTAGAGTTTACCAATGTTTCTTGGCTACTTGTGTGAATTTGTTGCTAGGGTTATTTGATAGATAGGAAGGGATTATAGATGCCATAAGCAGTAGATAGCTATTGGTAGAAATTTTTGCATGTAGTTGGATGATTATAAAGTTTTAGTGACATGAGATTTGAAGGAGTAGTGTGACCAAAGGTGGATAAAAGTTCTCGAAGTTTCGAAGTTTCAAAATGGCTAGGAGGAGGATATAAACTGTTTGAAAAAAAGAAAGAAAGAAGAATTTCGAAGAGATTAAGGAAATGGTAGATTTCCTTTAAATTTAAGAAATAGTTATAAATTAGAATTTCGAGGACGAAATTATTTTTAAGGTGGGTAGATTTGTAGCCTCCCTTCCCGGAATTATTTTTATATTATTTTGCTTTATTTATTTTTAATGGTGATTCTTAGATTTTATAAATAATCAATTAGTTTATTATTACGGTAGATGATTTCAATCATGGCAGTGAAGGCCTTGTCTTTCTGGTGGCAGAAGTCGCGATAGCAGCATAGGTTGAGAGTTGTCATGCTACGAAGAAATGACAGTTGTTCCGAGATGGCGAGCCTCAAGGCAATGTTGTTCCTATATTTGTGTAGTAGAAGAAGGATTCATTTTATTCCTGAGATCGAACTAGACCAGAAGAGAGTTATATTGTTTTATGGGTCGTGCACCCAAAAATGTCTCTTAACAAAGGATAAAGAAAGCTAGTATATTTATACAAGTTAGCTTAGGTATATATAATATGTGTGTGGGTGTATATATATATATATATATATATATATATATATATATATATATATATATATATATATATATATATATATATATATATATATATATATATATATATATTACCATGTCTATAAATATATGGATATATAAATACATATATAAATATGTGTACATATATATAAGTATATACATAGCTGTATATGTGTACGTGTACATATATTTATACAGGTGTATACGTGTATATATATACATATATAAATATATTTATATAGGCGTACGTGTGTATGTAAATATAAATATATATAGGTAGATGTATAAGTGTATGTGTGAATATATAAATATGTAAATATGTAAGCGTATATGTGTATATATATTTATATATATATAGGTGAATGTATATGCATATATATACGTGTATATGTGAATATATATAGATACATATATAAGGTGTGTGTACACACGTATATATATATGTATACATGTACTTAGATATTCATATATGTATATAGTTATATATGTAAATGGAAATAGAAAAAAAAAGAAATAAAAAAAGGAAAAGAATGAATAAAAAACCCAAACAAATGAGCTCGGCCCAGACCCCCATTTATCCCAGGCCCACACATTCCTACTGCTACTAGGCGCAGGTAGCAAGAGGCCAATTTTCCGTACAACTCTGTTTAAAATAGAGGTGTATATTTAAGTAAACGAGAGCAGCCGAAGGAGAGTATATATCGAAACCCTAACACAACTCCTCCAACCACTTCGCCGCGACCTTCCCCTCACCCAGGCGCAGCCCTACGCACGCGTGCGCGCCGCCGCATACGGCCAAGGTCGCTGGAACAGCGCGCGCTCAGGCGCACACGTGAGTCGAAGCAACAGCAGTAACGACAACGCCGAGCCAACTTCGCCATGGCGGTTCTTCCTCCACAGATCATCGTTTCTCGAAACGATTGTGCTGGTACAATCCCAACCCTACCCCCTTTGAATTCCTCTATATAATTTTATTTGATTCGCGGTATATGCATCGCATATCGAGCCCAAAGACGGGGCGAAAGTCTGTCCTGAAACAGAACAGTTGTTTGGGTTTAAACACTGTTTTGGAAGGCGAATTCCCGTCAGTCTGTCGACAGTTTTGGGAAATTATTTAAGAACAGTCCTAGAGAACCTATACGGCTCTGCAATCCACTTCGCAGAAGTCAAAGTGATTGACTGAGCGTCGAGAAATCGACGTCTAAAAATGACCAAAAACCTGTTTTTCAAAACCTTAGAAAATAGAAAATCACTCCGATACCACGTCCGACCGCCATTCCGGGCGACGTGGTCGCGCAACGAAAGCATCGAAAGCTGCACAACAGCTTCGTGGTCATATGGGCTTTGGCGGAATTCAAATTGGTCGCGTGTGCGCGACGAATTTGATACGTATCCGTCGAAATTCACCGTATCGTGCTCTTTGCAAATTTCTCAATTACTTTGTGCACGCTCGTCAGATCGAGACAAAACTTGTGCCAACAGAACCGTATCGTTTTTCTAGTCCTGTATGCCAAGTTTGGCCCGATTCTGAGATCGTTGACAAAATTACCGTTTTGCGGGCCCTACGGTCCTACTCAATGGGCGATTTTGTGCACGGCCCGCCAGAATCCAACTTTGGACATACGGTTGGATTCGTATCAAAAAATGGATCCGTAGACATGTAGTTTGATGACTTTAGAGACCGTTGAATCTGGCACACTTTTCGGTGCAAAGCAGGTCCAACGACGGACATCATTTTTGTCCGAAATTACCGTTTTGCCCCTGTGTCCAGAATTGGACGTAAGGACAGGCAATCCTAGCTAATTAGACTATTCTGAGATCATTGGTATTGTTTATTTCAGCTTCCGGGGACTGTTGTACGGGTTTTGACTATAGTGGCATATTGAGTGGTTTGGATCATCGGTTTTACCAGCACAGGACCACAGGCGAGTACAGTTTATTGTCTGCATTTCGATATTGATTTTCACTATTTTTCATTGGTTGGTTTCATTAGTTATGTGATTATTTTTTATTATAAATTGTTGAGTCGGGAATGAGAAGTACCAACGATGTGTGATCTGACCTTAGACCGTGTAGACCGTGTAGACCGTGTAGACCGTGTTGCATTTATTTCTTGTAGACCGTGTAGACCCTGTTACATTTATTTCTTGTAGACAGTATAGATAGTGATTTATTTATTACAAAGTAGACCGTGTAGACAGTGATTTATTTATTGCATTTAATCTGTGTAGTTCGTGATTATTATTCTGTAGATAATGTTTCTTTATTACAATATAATTGTAGACCGTGTAACTGTAGACCTGTAACTTTAGACCGTGTAGACCGTGTCACATAATTGTCCCGAGACCGATCACATATCAAAGTTACTTCTAACGGTGGAAAGTATATGAGTCTATTTATTACTATTGATTTTTCTTACGGCTTTACTGTTATTTTCAAAACTCATGATTGATGTCTAACCTTTGTTTTATAGTCATTTTCTTTATTGAGATTGCATTCAGTGGATTGTGCTCGTTCCATTCCTGACTGGAAACCAACATTTTCAGGTTAGCCGTGGATTCACTTAGCTTGGGGAGTGACGGGAATACTTGCAGACAAAGGCCTAGAGACTAGCTAGATAGTTGAGTTGTAGTCATTCATTTATTTGTACAAGTTTATATTTTTCTACAAATGTACAACTTGTGATCATTGTAAGTTAAATTAATTATGTGAATGAGTATTATTTGTGATTCTGATCTTCATGGCCGTGACAGCGTTCTACCGTCGACACTGCGGCGTAGGCTGGCTTGGATACGTCTCGTATCCGTTTAAAAAAAAAAGGGTGCGGGTCGTGACAATATGATATCTATCTAGTATGATATATGGAATATATGACAAAGGTGGAGTGTTGGATTATTTCGATCGATCGGTCATGTCATATAGGCCCTGTCATGCCCCGATTCGACGGACCATTCGTCCCCATTTTTATTATGTCGAATCGATCGTCCTCGCTAAGACATGATGTCGTACGAGTCTGGAATTACACTCGTACAAGGCAAGAACATTACATTTGATCATTCTTATTTGAAACATCAAGTTGAAACTTCATAAATCTCAGAGTAATTGAACATACAGAATAGGAAGATATGGAAATATGCTTTTCATTCATAACTTGCAACGAAGTGCAAGTCATAATTACATTGGATGCCGTTGCGGCTACATTGATTGAAACAAAAGAAAATACTCGACAAGCTGCCTGAACTAATACTTGTCGTTCCATACATTCTCCCTTTTATACATAAGCCTTCGATGAATTGGCAACAAAATACTTCAGAATAGGAAGATGCTTCAAAATGCCTCTCCAAAATTCAGCTTTAGTATAGAGCTCCCGCAACACCTTGGAAGTCGGAGGATGGTGTTAGCAAACTTGCTAAGTGGACGGGACGAACCCACTCATCTAAACCGACTTTGATTTGTTAAGGAAGACATGCATTGGAGTTTTCTTTCTATTTAGAACTAAATGAATTTAGTTCATATTGATAGCCTTCCATTTGAAAAGTAAAGCATACAGAAAATATGGCAGTTTATCTCATTCTTACCATGGCCATGCTCATCCCTGCATAAAGACATAGATTATAATTTCCACCTGCATAAGACAATAGGTGAGCATGCAATTTTATATGCGGTCATCGGTGTTAGTCACCATGAGGTACTATTCATCAGGGCATTACGATGTGCCCTATCAGACTAGGTTGCAAGCCTAGCTGAAGGTCCCGTAATGCCTCGTGCCAAGCACGAAGTCTCAAATTTCCCCTAGGTTGATTCAGTTCCGATGCCCCGGATACCGTTTTGAGGAAACCCTTATGCACAAGTTGTCTATGACCATGCAAATGCGAGAACAATTTATCATATGAAATGGATTGCATAGCGTGGACATTATTAAGCAGTATTATCATTTTTTTCAACTCATGCAACTAAATCATTTTCTTGAAAGCCGTACTTCCGATTTAGCTTCCCGTAGGCACCAAATTCTCCCGAGGCACCGTATGCCGCAATCGACGTTTTATCATTTTATTTTGCAGATCATGAAATAGTCTCTCTCTTTTCTAGAACCTTAAACTTTTTGTTTTTGTTGTGAAACTTATATTTTTCAGAGTAATTTACTCTAAATCGATATGTTTTTCTCGAGTTCTTGATCTTAGTGGATTGGCATGCATTTAACTTGGCATCGTCGATTTGAATAAGTTCGAGGCAAAAGAATTTTATTTACTAGGATACGTATACATGCCGACTACGTATCGAGTGGACTCTAGCCCAGCTCAAATACGTATAAGCTGTCTAAGATAGGGTCTAGAATGGCAGGTCAACTATATCTCAATCCACAGATAATAATCTCAAGTAGGAACCATCGCATTAATGCTGATCAAATAATAATATACTGATGCCACTTGAATACAAATACAAGAATAGATAATTTGTAGTAAGGTTGGCCAGACCTTAATAAATCACCTGAACAAGCTCAAAGCAGAAAGTAAGCTTGTAAAACTAGGCTATACAGTTGAAGATGTCATCATGAAACATAAAAGACGAAAGAATGATAGAATATCACTATCGATACCTGAATTCGGGAGATATCATCGTCCTTAAATCTATCCTTCTATTTTAGAAGTCTCAAAAAATTCGTGAAAGAAAACCAGCAATAGCCTGGAGAGATCACCAGGTCCTCAGGAGACTATCAAGACACATAATATATAAGCCTACTTTGACAGTTTAAACATGCAATGAAAATAGGAAACAACTACTAGAAATAGGATAAAAATCACGTGGAAGAACTCTATAGGACATGACATGTCATATGAAAAGTAATACTGAGAATGACAACAAATAAATCGAATGACCATAGCCCTGCCATGGTACTCCCGGTCCTATAGCTAGTAGCCCTGCTGTGGTACTCCCTAACTATAGTGGGTCTCTATCGTAGCCCTATCGTGGGTCTCCCGAGTCGAGAGTGGTCAAGTAGCCAATCCTAATATCGGTAGAGGGTCAAGTCAAGGTTACATGGAACTCGTGATCAAGTCAAAGTATCATGGCCAGGTAATCAAAGCAAGTCACTCAAGTAATAACACTATCGAAATCATGTGTGGAAACATATAGATACAACTAATGATAAAGATAAGTGATAACGGGTAAGAGACATTGAAATAAACCATGAAAAGATAGTAAATATGGAAAGAAAGAAAAAGTCGTGAATAGGAAAGAATAATAAAAGTATGCATGTAAATACTGTAAAGTTCGGCAATATGTACTTGCCTGAAGTTTTGTCCAATTTGTGTTGAGACTGCAGTACCAAAGTCTAACCGAACTATCCATGCAATATCTTTTTACAAGTTGTACTTCCCCAGCAGAGTCGCCATTTTGTTTGCAAAAACAAAAATTTGTTTATTCCAAACTTATAAAAAGAGTACAAAGTACAATGAATTCTGGGAAAGTACAACTTTAGGAATCTGATAAGGAGACGATCACTTTATCCCTTGGACTATGTGAACTTAAAGACTGTAGCCTCTGGAGAATACAACAGCAATTTTTGTAAGAGTTCTTGATCCCCCGTCGATGATGATTGGAAACTCTATTTATAGAGTTCAGGAAATAACTATTTTAGCAGTTATTCTGATATGCACGAGGCTGGATTGCGCCATACTGGGTTGCGCCAACCTCCTGTTCCGCCAACTTTCATTCAGTTGTCAATCGTGTACTAACTGTATTTAGACGCATGGTATCGTATGATTGAGATGCGTGTGGTCGTGTACATGATAGTAGACGCGTCTTGAGAGATTAGTGGCATGTGCGCCACGTCATCCTGCTTCAGAATGTAAGTTGTCTCAACTTCATCAGGTTGCGCGAGCTTCAGTCGACGAGTCAAAACTGCGCTTGATTTGGGCTGCGCCTTCACACGTGGCAGCCTAGGAACAAATGTCATTTAGGTTGCGCCTAGGCGCAAATAAAGATTTTGTTTGGATTGCGCCTAGGCGCAACTCACGAAGCATACAGTATATCTGTCCACCAACTTCTCTTGAGCGGCACAATTCACGCGATTCGAAGAGATTTTCTTCGTTCACTGTGGTGTCAGTTGCCAGTGCTGTCAAGAAATGATGACCATTAAGTGTCAGGCGCCACATAGATTTTGGCACAACAAGACTGAGCGCAATCTGAGATTATGGCGCAACCTGATCAGTGGCGCAGTCTGTTCTCTGAGCTTTATATCAGTGGCACAACTTAATTTTTGGGGCGCCACTTGATTACTGATCAATGTATTTGAGGCGCAACTTGATTTTTAGACTCTACAACACGTAGATGTAAGTTTTATTTTTCGTTTGAGGAGAAACGGATGCAAAAAATAGATGAAACCTAGTCTACAAGTCGATTAACCTACTGTGATGAATTCGGCACAAGTTCGATCGCCTTTCGCACCTCGTATCGACCAACTTAGGGGCTGAGACTACTCGAGAAGGTGTCGGAGTATTAGAGGTAGGTCTTAGAAAGGTTTTTGAGGTGGTATAAGGTTTGTAGGTGGTCGGGAAGATGGATTTCTGGTGGTTGGAATAAAAGTACAAAAATAGAGAAGAAATTGGAGGGGACTCGATTTTAATAGAAAAATATATATAAAAAGTGTTCAAAAATCCTAGATGGGAGAGAGTCACGTGAGGGGAAAGATGTAAGAATAGAGTAGAATTTGATTGCCTATTTTAAAAGCTACACCAATTCTATCTCCTATGATTTAAATCGGGTCCAAAATATGAAAGTTATTGTAGGATTTGATTTAAATTAGATTTAATTAATGTGGCTGCATATTAATCTACAAAAATCAATCCAAAATAGGTGTAAGAAATTAGGGCACCCTAGAATAGGCTCTACGAACCCTACTTGTACTAGTTTTGGGTCGATGATATTTTTGTGATCGATTTGAGTCCAATATGTCTATAGTTTTGACTTGTGTGCCATTTAAAAATAAATATTACATAGAAACTCAATTGAGTGGCACACCATTGGCATGTGCATCGTAAACTCAAAATGGATCAAAACCATGGATCAAATGATTTGGATCGGAGTTGGACCTTAATTGCTATTTGGAAAGCTAGTCTAATTTTTACGTAGAGACTAAAATGACTATTTTATCTCTAAATATGTACATGAAAAATATAGCACGAGAAAACATGCTTGGGTGGGACATGATATATCAAGTTGAAGGTGGACTCATCTACTTCAAAACTCATGAAAGATGTTTCGAAATATTGGCATTTCTTGTAATCCAAAAATCAAACCTACGTAAAACTACATCTACAGTCTTAATTAAGAATTAAATATAATCTAATAAATAGAAATAATAAAAAAAATAATTCCCAAAATCAGGGTCCTCACACCACCCACCAAGTATTCGATCGTGCCGATAGTCGAAGCGCTTCGCAACGTTCAAGCTTCAGTTACGCGAGCTCCTGCAATGGCACCAATACTTCGTCAGAATTTCTTCTTTAATCTTTTGTTTCGAAATTCGTAGAATGCATTCAAAAAATGATACGAAAAGACATTCATCAAAACTAAGCGACAAAAGCTCCAAGAAACAATACAGCAGTCCAGTCCCATCGAAGGGACTCTTATATAGAGCTCATTCGCCGAGTCGCAGCCTACTACATCTAGGACGTATTCCAATAAAATTTGTTCCATTAATTTGATCGATTCTCATAACATTTATCCAAATCGATTTGATCGATGCTGCAAGGTGTAATCGTTTACTAAACTCAGCAATCGAGTCAGATGGCCATCTAAGTTTTCGACCGATCTGACTCAGCGCAAGCATATTACGGAGTCTGCCGCTTATCGAAAGCGGGGCACTACATAATATACCACTAAGAAAAAGTTTCGTCCCAAAACTTAAGAACAAGGGTTTGACCTTAAATTAGGTAAACAATGAAGGGTACTTCTCCTTCATCTCTGTCTCCAATTTCCATGTCGACTCTTCAACAGAATGGTTTCGCCAAAGCACGCAGACCAAGGACATCGATCAATTTTGTAATACCTTCTCCTTACAGTCCAAAATTTGAATAGGCTCCTCCGAGTAAGAAAAGTTAGTACGTAGCTCTAATAGATTGAAGCTAACAACGTGACTTGGATCGTACACATATTTTCAAAGTTGAAAAACATAGAAAAACTCGTGCACATCAGCCAAGGCAGGAGGTAGTGCGATCTAATAAGCAACCGTTGTAACTCGCTCGATGATTTCAAAAGGGCCTACAAATCTCGGGCTCAATTTTCCTTTAACGCCGAATCGCATCACGCTTACTTTCAAAAATACATGGTTCCCGACCAAAAAATCTAGCAGTCATCGACAAAGATCTGCGTAGCTCTTTTGTCGACTTTGCGCAATACGGAGTCTGTCTCGGATCAAGCGGACCTTTTCGACGGCCTACTCCATCAGTTCCGGTCTGAGCATATGTCGCTCTACGACTTTGTACCAACATATTGGAGAACGACACTTCCTTCTATAGAGTGCTTCATATAGAGCCATCTGAATGCTCGACTGATAACTGTTATTATACGCAAACTCCGCAAGCAGCAAATGCGTATCCCAACTAGTCTTTAGATTGATCACACACAGACGTAATATATCCTCAAAGATTTGATTCACCCGCTTTGTCTGACCGTCTATCTGGGGGTGGTATGCAGAACTGAAATTTAGTTTGGTCCCCATCGTCGCTTGCAGGCTCGTCCAGAAACCCGATAGGAATCACCCGTCTCTGTCCAAAATTATTGTCGTCGATATCCCGTACAGTCGAACAACCTCGTTGATATAGATTTATGCTAACCAATCGACGCTGCATCCTACTTTAATTGCGATGAAGTGAGCCGACTTAGATAATCTATCAACAGTGACCCAGATCGCATTATTATCCCGCGACGTCTTCAGAAATTCCATGATAAAAACAAAGTAATCCCGTTAGTAATTTTTAAAAATATCTACGGTCTTACCTGTATGGAACTTTTATTTAGCATAACATGTCGACAAGCATTCAATTCAGCAATCGCAACGAACATTCCAAAATGAAACATCTTTCGAAAATCTGAGAAAACATAACTGTGCTCTGATACCAATTTTCACGTCCCGATTCGACAGACCATTCGTCCCCATTTCTATTATGTCGAATTGATCATACTCACTAAGGTGTGATGTCGTACGAGCTTGGAATTGCACTTGTGCATGGCAAGAACATTATATTTGATCATTCTTATTTGAAACATCAAGTTGAAACTTCACAAATCACAGAGTAATTAACACGCAGAATAGGAAGATGGAAATATTATTTTCATTCATAACTTGCAACGAAGTGCAAGTCGTAATTACATTGGATGTCATTGCAGCTATATTGATTAAAACAAAAGAAAATACTCGACTAGCTGCCTGAACTAATACTTGTCGTTCCATACATTTGCCCTTTTATACATAAGCCTTCGATGAATTGGCTTCAAAATATTTCAGAATAGGCTTCAAAATGCCTCTCTGAACTTCAGCTTCAGTCTAGAGCTCCTGCAGCACCTGGGGGGTTGGGGGAGGGGGTTAGCACACTTGCTAAGTGGACGGGACGAACCCACTCGTCTAAACGGACTCTGATTTGTTAAGGTAGGCATGTATTGGAGTTTTCTTTCTATTTAGAACTAAATGAATTCAGTTCATATTGATAGACTTCCATTTGAAACAGTAAAGTAGAAAAAAATATAGCAATTTATCTCATTCTTACCACGGCCGTGCTCGTCCCTGCATAAAAACAGAGATTATAATTTCCACCTGCATAAGACAATAGGTGAGCATGCTATTTTATATGCGGTCATCGGTGTTAATCACCACGAGGGACTATTCATCATAGCATTACGATGCACCCTATCAGACTAGATTGCAAGCCTAGCTGAAGGTCCCATAATGCCTAGTGCCAAGCTCAAAATCTCAAATTCCCCTAGGTCGATTCGGTTCTGATGCTCCGGATACCGTTTCGAGAAAACCCTTGTGCACAAGTTATCCATGACCATGCAAATGCGAGAACAGTTTATCATATAAAATAGATTGCATAGCATGGACATTATTAGGCAGTATTATCATTTTTCTTAACTCATGCAACTAAGTTATTTTTCCTAAAGTCATACTTTCGATTTAGCGTCCCGTAGGCACCAAATTCTTCCGAGGCATCGTATGCCGCAACCGACATTTTATCATTTTATTTTGCAGATCATGAGTCTATCTCTTTTCTGGAACCTTAAACTTTCTCTTTTCGATGTGAAACTTATATTTCTAGAGTAATTTACTCTAAATCGATACGTTTCTTTCGAGTTCTTGATCTTAGTGGATTGGCAAGCATTTAACTTGGCATCGTCGATTTAAACAAGTTCGAGGTAAAAGAATTTTATTTACGGGATATAGTAGAAAAGAAGGGGCCGAACCTCACATGAAGTATTCGATCGTGCCGATAGTCGAAGCACTTTGCAACGTTTAAGCTTCAGTTACGTGAGCTCCTGTAATGGCACCAACACTTAGTCAGAATTTCTTCTTTAATCCTTCGTTTCAAAATTCGTAGAATGCATTCAGAAAATGACGCAAAAATATATTCATCAAAACCAAGCCGCAAAAGCACCAAGAAAACCATACAGCAGTCCGGTCCTATCGAAGGGACTCTTATATAGAGCTTACTCGTCGAGACGCAACCTGCTGCATCTAGGACTTATTCCAACAGAAGTTGTTCCATTAATTGGATCGATTTTCGTAACATTCGTCTAAATCGATTTGATCGATACCGCTAGGTGTTATCATTTTCCAAGCTCAGCGATCGAGTCAGATGGCCATCTATGTTCCTGACCGATCTGACTCGGCACAAGCATATTACGGAGTCCGTCGCCTATCGGAAGCGGGGCACTACAGGCCTGAGTCAGACATCAAATTGCTTCAATTTGAATTATTCGTTGGATACCCTATATATATCAAACACTACCAAAATACAGTAAATTAGCGACGAATTTTTAGCGACGGATATATTTCGTCGCGAATACCGACATACACCCAACTAAATGGCGATGGTTTGCCGTCGAATTGCAGCCAATATTTTTTTTCAATTTTAAGGGTAAAACTCGATCGCAAATTCATCGATATATCGTCGGAAATATAGCGACGGGCAAACAAGTCGTCACTACGTCGTCGTCCAGTTGTCAATAATTGGCAAAAAATGTTGAAAAAGTTGGCACGAAATTTGGCGACCACATAGCGACGGATTATTCGTCGTCAAACTTGCGAGGGTGTAGCAACGGCCTGGCAACGGATATATCCGTCGCTAATTCGTTGCTAAATACTGTGCCCTAACTTAAAATGAAACGACGGAGGAGGGGGGAGGAATTTTCCATTCCCCCCAAATGTTTCTCTTACCTCTCTCTCAGAGAGCTCTCTCTCTCACTTAGGTATCTCTCTATCCCTCTCTCTCTCTTTCTCTCTGTCTTGGTGGTCTGTGGGGTTTATCATGGCCGCGAGGGGGGGGTGGTTTAGGGTGGGGGTCAGCCGGTGGGGAGGTCACGGGGGGAGGGGGTAGGGGAGCTTGGGGGGGGGGGGGCGGGGGGTCTTGGTTGTAATACCCAGTTTTTCATATGAGGGTAATTTTGAAATTTTATAAATATAATATTAATTATTGATATTTATTTCACATTACAAATTTTTGGTAATTTTTAATCATTTTAAACTATTTTAAAACTATTTTAAAATCATGACTTGTGATTTTGATGTGCTTGCTAGCGTAACCCGAGAGACTGTCTGACCTAGAGCCCAACCATGGCATTAGGATGATTTATTTTTACTTTTGAGCATGAGGGTATTTTTGTCATTTGAATTTATTGAAATTAATATATATTTAATTGGAATTTAATATGATTATTTGAATGGTGTGATTTAAATATGATTTAATTCATTGCTTGTAGTGTGTTTAGCCCTAGACTAGATTTGACCTAACCTAGATTAGTCATAGCTAGTCTTAGCTAACCATGGTTAGTGTTAGTTAGTTAGAATTTGTTAGCCTTGGTTAAGTCATGACTAGATGGAACAACTAGGTCACAACTTGACTAGTGTGAAACCTAGGCTTGTGAACCATTGAATTAGTTAGATTGATTTATAGCCATTGATTTATTCCCCAAAACCCTAACCCTAGCATTTATGGCCAGCCGCCTAGGGATCCACACCCCTATTAAATGCCTCTTCCATCTAGGGCTAGCCTCCTTTAGGAATTATCAAGTTGGAAAAATAGAGGTAAAACCCCATTCTTCCCCAATCCCTATCTTTTCCATTTCAAATCCTTTTTCCTTTAAATTTCTTGCAATAGATTCTAATCTCTGTGTATTTCCTGACCATGGTGAGAAATTTCAGTGGAGGAACAATTTGAAGGAGTTTGGGTAGCAAGAAGAACACCCCTCTTTGAAGCTTTTTGGGCTTTTTCACACACCTAGGTAATTCCTAATCCTCTCCATAAAATAATGATTTAAATACATGAATAGGAAGCCCTAGGAATACCCTAACTATTGGTATAGGTATTGCTAGGTTTCGTGTCCAATACGTGTCCGTATCGGACACTTATCAGTGGGCATACCAAGTGTTCGACGAAATGCCACAATGGGCATTTCGTTCTTGTTTGCTGTTTTTGTTTGAATACAAATTTAGGGTTTGATGTTGCTTGTCGATTTCTGTTGGACTGAGATGTTGTTAGTGTTGTATCGTGTCGGAATGGACACGTGAACACACTGGTTACACGCGCACCGCACGCGAGTAGCAGTCCCCTGCTACTCGGGGGCAAATACTCCCTGGACACGCCACTTGGACACAAAATAATTGACATACACTGTAAGCCCCTGAATTTAGGGCTTATTTTTTTTAATTTTATAAATCAATTATTGTAATAGATATTATTATTTTTTTATTATTTGATTTAATGCTCTCTACCGTGACTTGGATTTCTAGAGCATCAGGGATGCCAGTATCTGGAAACTTTCTTCTTGAAGTTGGTAGTAGACGAGATTATCTTCATGTTGATATCTCATGTCCCACTCGAACTTGTTCCCTTGTACTCTTTTTGCTTCGTGCAAGTTCGGGTCAAATTAGACCATTTAATTATAAATTGATTTCCTACTCTTTTTCTTGATCCTCATAAGCACGTTACCATGACTTTTAATTTAGGAGCGCAAGGCTAGTCATTCTCTCGAAACCAACTTATCATGCCCGATCTACTCGAGACGCTCTTCACCCATGACCTTCGTGTCCCACTCAGACACTCCATTTTGTGCTTCATTTTCTTCGCACAACTTTCGGTTCAATTTAGGACAATTAATTATCTACCGTAAAACCTGATTTAACTTCCAATTTAATTTCGGGACCCGACATCGATCCAACCTAGTCGACCCCAAATAGAAGCATAGCCCACATGAAGCCTACTACCCGCCTGACACTTGTGTTCCATTTAATTGAGCCCCCACATGCTACTTATTTACCCATGATTATAAATACCTAAAAATAATTTATTTATTGCACCTAGTCCATTTTGACCCGACCCGGCTCGACCGGACCCGAGTCCAAGCTCCATATTGTTCTTTAATGACTGCCCAAATACCCCACATAATTTTCCTATTTTTCCTATTTTGAAAATATCTCTTCCTCTCTCATTAAAATATCTCTCTCTTAAAATATCTTATATATATATATATATATATATATATATATATATATATATATATACACTCTCTCTCTCACCACATAACTTCCCCATCACCATCACATAACTCCTCCCCCCCTCCAGTACACGTACAGCACCCCCCTCTCTCTTCTATAATATCTAAATATCACTCTCTCTCCTTCCTTTTAAATTACACCCACACATACATACTTCTCTCTCTCTCTCTCTCTCTCTCTCTAACTCTCATTATTTTCAAACCACCAACACCAACACAACCACAGCACCCTTCCTTCTTCCCTATGGCCGACCCCCTCCCGAGCTCATCCTCCCGAGCACCGAGCACAGCCACCACCCTAGGCCGAGCTCCTCCCTTCTCCTCCTTCTTCTCCATGCATCATCATCACCTTCCCTTCACCACCACCATCACCATTATTCAACACCACCGCCGCCGTCGACCGTCGCCCGTCGTGGTCGGCCTGGCCCACCCCCACACGCGCGAGCACAGCGTAGCCGCAGCCGCAGCTGCAGCAGGCAGCAGCCGCAGTGCAACAGTATGCGCGCGGCCACGCGCGCACGGCCACGCGTGCCGGCGCCGCCGCGGCCAGCAGCCGCCACCGCGAGACCCCCCACCGTCTGCGCACACCCCTGCGACCACCCCGAGTCCACCACCATCTTCCCGGCGCGCTGACTAGCCTATTCGTGCGTTTTGAACGAGATCCCGTCGACACGCGCGCGGACGGATTTCAGAAAATGGTGTTTCGAAGCAGCGACTTCGTGCACATTTTTCGAGAAATCCGACCGTTGGATCGGCGATTTCTTTGCTCCGTCACAATTTCGGTATATCAACCTTCACTCTCCTCAATTTTTGCCCGATAATTTCGTCGTTTGATACATCAAAACCGGCCACCAAGTTGACCGTTTAAATTGTGTTATTTTTGGACAGTTTTGCGGAGCCAACTTCGTCGGTTCGTATCTCCTCCATCGTAGCTCCGGTTGGCGTGCTACCAGTTCCTCTGCACATCTGGTATAACCCTCTTCCAGTCTCCTTTAAGTTTCGTTTCATTTTGAGCACGTTCGGTTGGTCGAATTCGACGCCAAAGTTGGCCGTCCGAATTCTTTAATTTGCACTTGTAAAATTCTATTTTTGAACCCGGGACTCCGGATTCAATTTCTGACACCACCAGTAGACTCGTGGCATCGTTCTGGCACGTTTTCATATAAATTTTATTAAATTTGGAGGACGTGGGCCCTGGCACGTATTTCGGTGCAAAGCGGGCCCCATAGTCCGGGTCAACGGGTCATTTTGAGTTCGGCTCATCGGAATCCAATTCCGGATATACCGTTGAGTTCGTATCGTCATTCTGGACTCGTTGACATATAATTTGCTAATTTTGGAGGACATTGGCTCCGACACGCTTTTTCGTGCAAATCGGAATTTCAATGTCCTAGTCAACGGACCAATTTGAGATCGGGTCAACGGAATCTAATTCTGGATATACCGTTGGGTTCGTATCGTCATTCTGGATTTGTAGATATATAGTTTGTTAGGTTTAGTGGACTAGTATTCTTGTACGTTTTTCGGTGCAAAGCGGGTCCGATACGGACACCGTTTTGACTCGAAATTACCTTTTTGCCCTTGTGTCCAAATTGGACTTATGGGCAGGCTATTCCAGCGGATTTGACCATTCTGGACACGTTGGTGATGTTTATTTTATCATCCGACAATGTTTGCAGATTTTTCTCTGTGTATTACCCTTTTATTATAATTAATTCTTATTTAGTTCGTATTTCGGAATTAGTACAATGAAACTGAGATCAGTCGATTCCAGTGATCTCACATCGCTGAAATTGGCAAGATGATCATGTGGATCACTGTGATAAGATTATTAACCTTACTGTTGATTATCTTATCTCGATTTGCGTGTCGTAGGTTTCGATGTACGAATAACGAGGTACAACTTGATATTTTAAATTCTTAGATTAGAGTTGACCCTGTTTGACCAAGATATATGGTATCTTGGTTGGTAATGTTTAGAAATAGTATGCTTAGGCTAGTTTTGACCTCGGTTGACCAAGTTTGAGTGTTTTGAACAAAATTCAACTATCAGTCAATACTTGGCCAAGGAATGTCTAGAACTTGACCAGAGTTGACCAGTTGACCAAAAGTCAACAGTAAGTCAACCATTGACTTAGATTGACCTAGTTTGGCTTGCTTTGACTTGTCTTAACCTAGTTTGACTTAGTATGACTTGATTTTACTTCCAAACCCTTATATTGATACAGTATTCCATCATAGGTCCTCGAGGCACTGTTCTAGGACTTAGTTGACATATTCCACCAGATCTCAGGCGAGTACATTCTCTGATAATATTTCTGTTTCATGATATCGTCTATGTTTCTTGTATTTAGTGTAGATATCCTTGTTCTCTTGACACATTGTTCACACGGATTGGTATTTCTCTCGATCCCGTCATGAGATATTATTCCTCGCTTTTCTTGGTATATCTTGTGCAAGACTTTCTTGTTCCTTGTGCATTGTATAGACACGATTCCTGCGAAGGCTAGCTACCCTCTCAGATAATCGTGCGTCATGATGTGTCATGGTTGGATCCACTATACTAGTCGGGGGACGGGCAGTATTAGTGTAGATATGTGGTCAAAGCCTATTGTGCACATATTGTGCACCTATTGATTGTGAGTGTTGATCATACACCCCACGTATGGTTAGCCAGGCATATTACTATTGTGCAAGTTTCCAAGCCGGCCACGTATTGTAGCTAGTACTCACACACCTAGATAGGTGATTCTTGATTCTTGTACATGCCATGATCAGTTTTACTTGCCTTGTTCTAGCTCTAGATTTACAGCTTACCTTGCCATGATACTCACATGTACATTTCATGATTTCTTGTATATTCTCTCTATTTACTGCTACATTTTTAATATCGTATAATTAGAACTGTTATTTGAGATTTGTGTTCGTTCCATCCTGACTGGATATGTTGACAAAATTTTAGGAGTAGTTGTGCCCTCAGTATTGGACTTCATGATGTTGCTCGCTGAGGTGGATCTCACTATTCTTCTATGTGAGTTGCCTGGTAGTTATCCTTAGTTAGTCTTGTTGTTCCTTCTTTATTTTCCTGTCTTATGATCATTGTAGATTCTAGTTGTTTTAGTGATATTATTATTAATTCTTGTCTTATCTTCCTTAGTTTTCGTAATGTGACATGAGTACATTTCTAGTTATGGATCTTTAGATGTTGTAGTTAGTATAGTATACTTGACAGCGCTCTACCGTCGATACTGCGGCGTAGGCTGGGCGTGGCCCACGTATTCGTACCCATATATCCGGGTGTGGGTCGTGACATACACTTAGGGGCAGACACTGACACGAGGCTCTCCAAGTTGCCCGAGTCATCGTGTCGTATCGGACACGTATTTGTGTGTGCACTGACCGCACTGGCCGCGTGCGCGCGCTGTGCACTCGCAATTTTAGCCACTGACACGGCTTAAAATCCGATACGACACGTGACGTGGACATGTTCAGGCACCCTAGGACCTAGCCCTACCCTAGACGAATACATAGGTAGGTGCACGTGTCACGTGGTGCACTGTGTCGTATCCACGAGTTATGTGCACGCGTGCACGATACTGCCTGTACCCAGTTTCATGTCTGTGTATGTGTGGTCGTTTGGACACGTTTGTGTCCACTTGGTTGGACACGAAGGCTTGGGTTGACACGTGTACACTTGTCTCATATGTTACCAACCAATTATTTTACATATTAACATGGTTTTGATATTTGAATTCAAGTTTCCCTATGTAGACTGATACATAGCTTCAGCTTTTAATTTCTGATGTTTCATTCCTATTTTAAAACTGATTCCTAAATGTTTATTTGCCATATTTGATTCATACATGTGTAATTACATCATAGTAATAATGTTTACTGATTTGTGTTGGTTTTGCATTTCAAAATAGGTTTTCGATATTGAAAAGGGGCTGTGGACTGATTCGTGTGTTTCAGTTTAATTTGGATTTTCATCCCAGTTTTCAAACTGATTTTTTGAAATGTTTTGCCATGTTCAGTCAATCACATGATGCTAGTTTAGGTTTATGTATTAGTTTGGTTTTGCACTTGATAATTGGATTTTTATATTGGGATGGACTGATACACAAGCCCAGATTTTTAAAATCCTGATTTAACCTTCCTTTTTAAACTGATTTCTTATGATTCTTAGAATTCAATATCAATCCAAATACATGATTGCCAGTTCACAGTTAGTTTAGAATTCCTTTGGGTGAATGAAATTCGAATGGGTATTGATTTGATATATATCAAACTGTCAATGGAATTGATTGGTATGTTAACTGTCAATTGATTCCTGGAAATTACTTCTATTGACTGTCAATGTTAAGTTAACTATGGAGTCATGCATATTTCCTTTACTGTCAACTCCTATTCCCACATGACACTGTCAATTGTTTCACTTTGAACTGTCAATTTAGTTCCCTGTTGGTTAATATATAAACAGTCATTTGATTTCTTGTTTTGAAACTGAATTGAAGTTTAGATTTCCATGTTAAACCCATGTGCATGAGTTTAGTTCACTGTAATGTGGGGGTTTGTGTTGGATGTTGGAAATTGGGTTTTGGAATGATATGAATTTCGAAATTGGTTGGGATAGTATAAACTGTCATTGCATTTCTGAGCTTGTACACTGATTTTCAGTTTCAAATAACAACTCTCAACACATGATACACCCTCACTCTACACACACACATGTATCATCACTGTTACACCTTAAACCATTTGACCCTATCACTACACTACCATACCCACAGGATACACATTGCTAGCTAAGACACTGAATTTTCTCCATGTGTAGCACACACCCACAGCCATGTATATTCAACTCTCTACACACACACCCTCACATGATTTCCCTCTACCTATCACTCTAGGTATACACATATATATATATGTATATATATATGTATGTGATGCATATATTATATTGTAGCCTATATACTTATAATGTGTGTTATTATATTAATGTAGATATATTAATACATGGGTATATGTGAATATGTGGTTTGGTATAGGCATGACATTGCCTATGGGTGTATACCTATGGCTCATAGCCTAGGTATGTGGTTTGAATGCCAGTTAAGTGTCTAATTGACTTGTATAGTCTAGAAATGGTGTGTGCTTGCTAGAATAGGCTGGTTAGGCATAGTGAGACTTGTTTGGCTTAGGCTTGACCTAGTTGACCTAGTTTGACTAGTCTAGTTGACTAGAGTTGACCGAGAGTTGACTTTAGTCAAGTTTGACCCCAAACTTCATGTAGATGCATTGTAGCCGTCTGTTATATCATTTTAGACTTATAATGACTTGTACTATTCTATAGGAGACAGACACCACTCTTCGGACAGTATATTCTCTTCGGACATTCAGGATACCAGGCGAGTACATTCTCTGATCATTTCATATCCTGTTAGAATTATTCTCCTGTTTTAGATTACTTTACTTGATGCTGTCACGTTGGTCACACGGATTAGTACTATATAGATCCTTTCTTGAGATGTTATTTCCTCAGGGAGCATCGGATACTACATGTTCTGTGCGTTTCACTTACATTGTGTATCACTATGCTTCATGGTTCATTGAATCACTTGTGACATGTACTCTCATGATCACAGAGTCTTCCATGAATCCCCCATTTATGGGCATTCCTAGAATCCCCATTTATGGGACTATCATGTACCACCCTTCAGGGGCCATTACATGAATCATAACATAACCTGGCTGGATCCTTCACTACCAAATTACAGTATTTTAGCGACGGCCATTTAGCGACGGAAATTTTCCGTCGCTATTACCGTCGGATCACCGACGGATTTGTGACGGAATACCGACGGAAAGTAGTGGACAATTTTTTTATTTTTTTATGTCCATATCCGTCGCTACGCCGTCGATAGGTCGTCGGCCAAGCAGCGACGGTTTTATATCCGTCGCTAGAACGTCGCATATTTTGGCGACAAAAGCCTAAAATATTGGCGCGAGATTTACTGACGACTTAGCGACGGAATAATCCGTCGCTACTTGGCGCGAGATTTACTGACGACTTAGCGACGGAATAATCCGTCGCTACTTGGCGCGAGATTTACTGACGACTTAGCGACGGAATAATCCGTCGCTACTCCGTCGCTAATTTCTGTACCCTAACTTAAATTGAACCGACGGGGGGGGAAGGGAATTTTCATTCCCCCCCAAAACACTCTCTCTCTTCCCTCTCCCTCTCTCCGACGATCTCCCTCTCTCCGACCGGCGATCTCCCTCTCTCTCTCTAAGGTATGCTCTCTCTCCTCCCCTCTCTCTCTCTATCTCCCTCTCTCTCTCTCTCTCTCTTTACGATTTGGGGGGTTGGGGGGCTGTCATAGTGGTCGGAGAGGGTGTAGGGCGGGGGGGTTTCGGGTAAGGGGTGGGGTGGTCGGGGCAAGGGTGGAGTGGGGTGGTCGGGGGCAGGAGGGTCGGGGAGGGGGTCGGGCAGGGGTGGGGGGGTGGTCTGGGCCGGGGGGGTTCGGGTAGGGGGTGGGGTGGTCGGGGCAAGGGTAGGGTGGAAGAGGGGGCAGGGGGGGTCGGAGAGGGGGTCGGGCAGGGGTGGGAGGGTGGTCTGGGCAAGGGGGTGGGAGAGGGGGTCGGGCAGGGGTTGGGGGAGGGTCGGGCAGGGGTTGGGGGGGTCGGGGCAGGGAGGGGGGGCAGGGGGGGGAGAGGGGGGTCGGGCAGGGGTTGGGGGGGTCGGGCAGGGGTTGGGAGGGGTCGGGGCAAGGGGGGGGCAGGGGTGTGGGAGAGGGGGTCGGGCAGGGGTTGGGGGGGTCGGGCAGGGGTTGGGGGGGGTCGGGGCAGGGGGGCGTAGGAGGGACTCTGGAGTCCCCGCGCAGGAGTCCTCCTCCTCCTCTCCCACAGACACACACACACACACGGACACACACACACAGACACACACACACACACGGACACACGGACACACAGACACACACACACACACAGACACACACACACACACACGGACACACACGGACACGGATACACACACACACAGATATATATATATATATATATATATATATATATATATATATATATATATATATATATATATATATATAGGCATAATTTTAAGTAATTTATTAATAATATATATATATATATATATACACAGACACACATCGTGAAGTCTAGTATATATATTTGATTAGCTAAGGTAGAAGTTTAGCCTAATTAAGGTTAGTTTTGACAGAGTTGACTTGGACTCCTAATTTGACCTAGAACTAGCCTAGTTGACCTATTTGTATTTCGATTGATATCATATGAATAGTTTGCCTAAGATTTGATTGGGTTGGTTTTAATGTGTGGGTAAATTAGTTTACCTTATTTTAGAGTATGACTACGTAGCTAGTGTGTAGAGTAGTATATGGTTACTAGATCCTAGTATAGAGTAGTATGTAGAGGAGTATGGCTACTAGTGATATATAGATATGTAGGTCCATGTGTATCTGTATCGGACTATCGCTATCGGTATCGAACTATCGCTATCGGTATCGGACTATCGCTATCGGTATCGAACTATCGGTATCGATCGAACTATCGGTATCGGACTATCGCTATCGGTATCGGACTATCGCTATCAGTATCGACCGTATATACTTAGTATCGGGCGTAGCGGATTAGTATCGATCAGTATATAGGTTTGGGTTAAGATCAAGGTTCAAAGTATCGGTATCGGAATAGTAGGCCGAATAGGAGGCCGAGATAGTCGAATGAGAAGAAGGAAAGAAGGGAGGAGCAGATGGGTCCAGAGCCATGGTGGAGGAGGAGAAGTAACATGAGAGCAGTTTCCGCCGTAACATCTCCTGGCTCTGCTGGCAACTAAAGTCCAGATGCTACAAAGGACGATCCTTCGCTGAAATCGACTACAACACCCATCAGTTCAAGTTTATTCCTATATGAGTAGATTCCAATGCCATAGAAGCCATCAGTTTGTTGACCTTCCTCTATGGCATTGGAATATACTCATATAGGAATGAACTTGAACTGATGGGTGTTGTAGTCGATTTCAGCGAAGGATCGTCCTTTGTAGCATCTGGACTTCAGTTGCCAGCAGAGCCAGGAGATGTTACGGCGGAAACTGCTCTCATGTTACTTCTCCTCCTCCACCATGGCTCTGGACCCATCTGCTCCTCCTTTCTTCCCTTCTTCTCATTCGACTATCTCGGCCTCCTATTCAGCCTACTATTCCGATATGCGTTTGATACGGTCTACCTAACCTATATACTGATACTAATCTGATACTCTCTGATATTAAGTACATCCGGCTTACTAGCTAGCGGATCCACCAGTTACATGATTATATACTAATTATGTTAGATTGTGATACTAAGTAGCCTCGTCGTAGGCCTAGCGTGTTATCCACAAGTTTAGTTTTTCTTACGATATGAGTATCGGTATCGGGCTATTAATTCTTATGTTTAGTTTGTCTTACGATACAGATATTCACATCAAATCGAGCATGAATCGTTACTTTGTTGATCGTACATGGATGTACAAACGACAACACGAGAGCAGAATTGGTGTGAGTGACGATTTTCAGGCAGGTATGGAAGTATTTCTTAAGTATGCCATGAGCAAAACTCAGTACATGGACGATAACAAAATCAAGTGTCCATGTGTTAATTGTCACAATAGACGTTTCGAAGAAGTGATGACTGTGAGAGATTATTTGACCCGTAAGGGTTTCGTACGTGATTACGGCCTGTGGTCATCGCAAGGTGAATTATATTCAGAAAGACAGGCTGCAGAAGCTGGTACTTATGCTTTTGATGATAATGCTGTAACGGATGTCCTCGAAGACGACGGATGCTCTGTGGATTATGGAGACATGCAGAACCTTGCACGAGATATGGTGTATGCTGCGGCAGGGACTAATTTTGATCCGGAGGATCCTAATCCCGAGGTAAAGGAGTTCTATGATATGTTTAAGGACGCAGATACTCCTCTATATCCTGGTTGTGAGACTCATTCCGTACTGTCAGTGACGATGCGGTTATTGAACATAAAGTCTGATTTTAACTTGCCACAAGCTTGCTATGATCGAATCACACAATTAACTAATGAGGTGTTACCGAAGGAATCAAAAGAGCTCCCAAGAAACTTCTACAAGTCAAAGATGATGGTCCGACAACTGGGACTGGGGTACGAGAAGATAGATTGCTGTCGCAACGGATGCATGTTGTATTACAAAGAGAATTGCGTATTAGAAAGTTGTTGGTTCTGTAATGCGGATCGTTACAAGACAGTACAGGGAAAAGGAAAGTCAACTAGAAAACGACGTCCTTACAAGTATATGCATTACTTGTCGATCACGAAGCGCTTACAGAGGATGTATATGTCTCTGAATACAGCAGAACACATGACGTGGCACAGTGAAGATCGCATAAAGGACGAAGGAGAATTGTCACATCCTTCGGATGGGGAGGCGTGGAAATATTTTGATTTGTGTCATCCAGATTTTGCTGCAGAGCCTAGAAATGTACGCTGGCGCTATGTTCTGATGGCTTCGCCCCTTTCGGACAGTCGGGATCTCAATACTCATGCTGGCCGGTCATTCTTACCCCTTACAATCTGCCACCATGGATGTGTATGAAGACTCCTTATATGTTCTTGACAGCTATCATACCCGGTCCCAAAAATCCGACAAAGAACATCGATATATATTTACAGCCGTTGGTGGATGAGCTGAAACAGTTGTGGGAGATTGGCGTCACGACCTATGATATTTCCAGAAAACAAAACTTTCAGATGAGAGCTTCACTCATATGGACAATCAATGATTTTCCAGCATACGGTATGCTGTCGGGATGGAGTACGCACGGCAACATGTCTTGTCCGATATGTATGGAAAATAGTAAGGCGTTCCGCCTTAGACATGGAGGAAAAACTTCTTTCTTTGACTTTCACCGTCAATTTCTGCCAACGGGACATCCTTGGCGAAAGAACAAGGACGCGTTCAGATATGGGAAACAAGAATTTTCTGAACCTCCTGCCAGATTGTCGGGATACGATATTTGGGAAGATGTAAAGGAATTGCCCACCGCAATGGAAGATCCATCGAACAATCGTGTCGAGGGGTTCGGACAAAGCCATAACTGGACCAAACGGAGTATCTTCTGGGACTTGCCTTATTGGAAAGATAATCTTATTAGGCATAATCTTGATGTCATGCATATCGAAAAGAATGTGTTCGATAATGTCTTCAATACCGTTATGGATATTAAAGGAAAGACGAAGGACAATCCAAAAGCAAGATAAGACATGGTCGAGATATGCAAACGTCATAATCTAAACTTGATACAAAGGGGAGCTGGTGGACAAGTAACTAAGCCGATAGCGCCATACGCATTGAGCAAGAAAGATAGATTAATAATCTGCAAGTGGATATCTACTTTAAGATTTCCCGACGGCTATGTGTCGAATTTGTCTAGATGCGTTGATCTCAATGAACGCAAGCTAACAGGAATGAAGAGTCACGACTGCCACGTGTTTATGGAAAGATTACTGCCCATTGCGTTGAGAGAGTTGTTGCCTTCTGCTATATGGGTTCCGTTGGCCGAGCTGTCAACATTCTTCAGGGATATCTGTTCAACTAAGCTCACGGTACAACATATGATACAACTTGACGAGAAGATTGTTTTAACAATTTGCAAGTTAGAGAAAATATTTCCACCGGGTTTCTTCGACAGTATGGAGCATCTACCGATTCATCTAGCATACGAAGCCCATGTCGGTGCATCTGTTCATTATCGATGGATGTACCCCTTTGAAAGGTAAATAAAAATCGATATAATTTAAGTAGATTTTATAATTCATTGTTAATTCTCAAGATAATTTGTCTCTCTAGGTATCTACATCATCTAAAGAAGAAAGTTGGCAACAAGGCCCATATAGAGGCTTCGATATGCGAAGCATATCTTATCGAGGAGGTGTCAAACTTTTGCTCCATTTATTTCGATACTCATGTTGAGACAAATCGAAATAGACCTCAAAGGAATGACGAAGACGTTGAGGAAGGAGGTATATTCAATTTAAGGGGCAAGCCTATTGGGGCTAGTAAGAAACGGTGGTTGAGTGACGATGAGTATGATGCCGCTCACCGATATGTCTTGTTAAATTGTGACATACAAGAAGTGAGAGATTTGGAGAAGTAAGTGACTACACCTCGTTATAATCTCTAATTTGGTGAGGTAAGTGACTACACTAATTTTTATTCTCTCTAACAGTGTATTTAGAGATAAAGTCAAAATAAGGACACCCGATATTACCGATGAGGGACTTCAAAGAGAGGTTGATTTTACCTTTCCGTCATGGTTTCGAGATTACGTAAGTAACTGAGATAATATGTTATGCGGCTACCATTTAAATATATATATTTGCAACTAAAACATTTAAAGTTTACAAGTTTTATTAGCTGAACCAAGTACACTCACAAATGAGAGCATTCGTTATTTGTCATTGGGACCGAAGAAGCATGCAAAGACTTGGCCCGGCTATGTCGTTAATGGCTTCAAGTTTAAGACAACTCAACATCCTATAAATGCCGAATTTCTCAATGACGGCTTCAGTACGAAGGATTCTGGTGTTTGCATAAGAGGCACAATCTATGACGACGAGCCGGACTTTGACTATTATGGAGTGCTTCGGGATATTGTAGAATTACAATATAGTGCCCCATTTGATATGCATATTGTTATGTTCAAATGTGAGTGGTTCGATACGACACCAAATATCGGTTGGAGAATCGATAAACAATTTGGATTCGTCGATATAAATCATCGCAGGAGGTATAGAGGGTCCGACACGTTTGCGATAGCAAGTCAGGCTGTTCAAGTCTACTATACAAGCTACCCAAGGCGTCGTAGAGATCGCTTTGACTGGTGGGCAGTATGCAAGATTAAATCTAGAAATACATTCAACGTTGGAGACCCAGCATACCAAGAGGACCAGATCGAAAAGCCCCAATACTTGGGACAACAGTCTTGTGACATGGATGTTGAATTAGAGGTTGATATACCTCTTGTGATGAAAATAGAGGGGAGGAAGAGGTTGATATACAAGACTTAGATGTCAACCAGGGGAGAAAGAGGCGTCTTATCCCAAGTATTGAGACTGAAGAAGAAGAAGAAGAAGAAGAACTTTATGAAGATGAGGATGAGGATACAGATGAATTCGACGATGAGGATGATAATGATGATGAGGCCGAGGCCGAGGAAGAGGACGATGACGATGATTAAATATCGCTATATTTCAGTTGTATCTTGAAGCACCCAATATCTAGTCTCGAATCCTAAATTACCCTATTACATTTGGATTTACAATTACAAGTCTAGTGGAACACAAGATGCCCTTTCATTAAAAGTTACAAGAATTGTACTTTGTTGTATTGGTGCGTGATTTTATCAGATTTTGTGTATCTAGCTTTTATTCGTACTTCACTTCTGATTGTAATATTTATTTCAGTTTGGGATATTTGCGTATTATTGTATGAGTTTCTTTTTGCAGATGGCACTCCTAGGCCTACTCGTCTGGGCGGCACTCATCGCCCTGCTGCTGGTATGGATATGTTTAGTTTTATATTCATTTATAAATCTATGTTGTCGGTATTTTGTTTATGTGTTCTATTTACAGGGCATGGTTGCGAGCACCCGTACTGGTGGTGCTGGCCGTGGTCGTGGCGGTGGCGGCGACGGCGGCGGTGGTGGTGGTGGTCGTAGTCGTGGGCGTGGGCGTGGTGGTAGCGGTCGTGGTCGCCAGCCGCATTCCCCGGATGTGACCTCCGATCCCGACTTGGAGAGCCCGGACACAGGCTCTTCCCGCCGTCATTCTTCCTCGGTGCCACCGACATCGTCGTCGAGGCCTGTGACTCCATCCGTGAGCGGATCCGTTCCGCCACCGGATGTACCAGCGGATGCAGCAGCAGATGCAGCAGGGGGCCCAGCAGTTACTGCAGGGTGGGCCTCGGAGTACCCCGGGATTCAGTTTTATCCTGTTATCGGGGAGTACGTGCGCGGACCCGCGGATCCCCCGACGCCACCAGAGAGGCTGGTGGGCGAGTTCCGACGAGAGCTATGGCCCGCTGGTGAATCGTAAGTAAATTTAAGTTAATTTATTAAATTTGTTTCATTTATTCAAGTTAATAATCCAGTCGTTGCTTCTTTATAGGTTTTTCCCGTGGGATGCTGCCCGGATTCTAGGACGCATTATCCGGGATAACTACCATGGCCCCTACCTCAATTTTTCTGAGGTGCCTCAGGACATGAAGTACGTCTGGCTCGACGAGATGAGGATATAAATCCGTCGGTGAATTATTAATTATTCTTTAAATCATTAAATTTTTTATTACGTGATATTTGAATTTGTATGTCAGAGGACGTTCTGGTGGCCCCCCATCGCGAGGAGGCGATCCGCAGGACCTACAAAGCCGCCGCCGGGAAGAAGATATGGGATGCGGTGTACGACCTTCGTACGGCGCATACGAGGAAGGACTGGATCCGGGCGAAGTACTATGAGCAGATGTTGGAGAAGATGGATACTCTGCAGTTCAAGCTGAAATCGGAGAAAGCTAAGGCTAATCGACAGGTCGCGGGTCTGCATACGGGGGGATCAAGGCCCCACGCATCGACGCGTACAGATTTGGTTAGATAGCGTAAATTCAAATTCATTCTATTATTTAATTTCGTACTGTTAATATACGAAGTTAATTAAATTCTACGTATGCAGGCCCAACCGGCGGTGAAGCAGGGGAAAGAGGCAGAGACGGTCACCGCTCACGATGTATTCGTGCATACGCACAAGAGGCGGAAGGACGGGAGCTTCGTCGACGCGAGGGCCGAGGAGACTGATGTAAGTACTTACATTTATGCGATTTATGTTAGAAATATAATTATTGTTAAGTAATTAGATAAACTTAGGATTCAGACTATAACTTAGGAAAACATAGGATTTAGATTATAAATTAGGAAACTTATAGTATAAACACATTCATTGGATAGGCTGTGTATCGTGAGGCACTTAGTCGGCTTGAGATCGAGCCCCCTTCCGAGAATGTCGGCGAAACGATGCCCACCCAGACGCACTCTTCTATGGCCGCTCGCTACGACGACGTGTTCGTAGAATCCGTCGGCGGCGTTAGAAAGGGCGCGTCTACGGCTTAGGTTCTATGGCGCCCTCGTTGCAGCCGTCCCCGAGATATCCACCGCCTCTGCCTCGCCCAGCGCCCCCGGTTGACGATGTGAGGGCGCAGCTTGCGACTCTGACCTCCGCGGTGTCAGATTTGCGGGCGATAGTGTTGGGGCGCTATCCGTCTGCTCCCGGTCCGTCTGCTCTCGGTCCGTCTGCTGGTGCTTCCGGTTCATCTGGTGGTGCTCCCGGTCCGTCTACTGCTGCTGTCGGTGCTTCGGATCGACCTGGTCCTTCTTCCCTCGGACGGCTTTCGTTTAAACCGCTCTGCGGACGCCCGTATCGTATCGGATAACACCATCTTGACCCTCCTTGACATGTTGTCGCCAGAGCAGCTACGCGCGCTTCCAGACCATGTCTTGTCCCAAGTGCCGGTACACACGGTGGAGGAGTACATACGCAAAGCGGATGCGACGGTACGAGCACGAGACGATCCGACGGACGGAGTTTGATTTTGTTTATGTTGTTGGTTTTGTAGACATTTGGATACATTGTATGTTCGGATATTTTTTTATGTTTGGATAATTTAATGTTGGATATTGGATATATTGTGTTGGTAATATTTTGTTGGATATTGGATACGTTGGATATTGGTGTCGGATATGGATATTTTGCATATGGATATATGGTATTGGATATTGGATACGTTGGATATTCGTGTTGGATATGGATATATGGTGTTGTATATGGATATTTTGCATGTTTGATATTGTGTTGGATGTTGTATAAACAGGAAAGAGTCTGTTTGCAGTATTTTTTTTCAAAAATTAGAAGTTAGCGACGGACTGGCGACCACTCAGCGACGGATAGTCCGTCGCTAACTGGAGAAACTGAGGTTAGCGACGGAGTGGTGACGTAAAAACCGTCGCTACCTGGAGTATTTCAATAAAGCGACGGATTGGCGACGGACGATCCGTCGACCTGGTGCTGTTTGATGTCCATAAATTTTAGCTTTCGCGATGGATTGGCGACTAACTTACGACGGACTGGCGACAAAGTCCCGACGGACTATCCGTCGCTAACTGTAGGAATTTAATGTATCGACGGATTGGCGACGTAATATCCGTCGCTACCTGGAGAATTTTACATTGAGCGACGGTTTAGCGACGGAATGTCCGTCGACCTGGTTCTGTTTGATGTCCATAAATTTTTCAGTTAGCGACGGATTGACGACTAACTTACGGCGGACTGGCGACAAAGTCCCGACGGACTATCGGTCGCTAACTGTAGGAATTTAATGTATCGACGGATTGGCGACGAAATATCCGTCGCTACCTAGAGAATTTTACATTGAGCGACGGTTTAGCGACGGAATGTCCGTCGACCTGGTTCTGTTTGATGTCCATAAATTTTGCAGTTAGGGACGGATATTTTGTCGCTAATACGACGCTAATCCGTCGTACACCTCGGCGGATTAGCGACGGCATAACGACGACCTGCCGTATGGGAAAATCTCTGATACGCTTTTACCAACAAATTTACGACGGATTAGCGACGGATATTGCGTATCAGAAAATTACTGATACGGTTTTGCCGACTCTTTAGCGACGGAGTTTTCCGTCGGTAACCCTATATCCTGATACATGTTTTGACGAAAGCTAGTCGATAATCCGTCGCTATATATATTTAAATGTGCCGACGGTATTCCGTCGCTAAGTCGTCGTTGAGCGACGGAGTAGCGACGGATATGTTTTAGCGACGAGGTTATTCCCGACGGCTGTTTTACCAAAATATCCATCGATAATCCGTCGGTATTTATTTTTGGCGACGGACTACCGACGGATAAGGCCGTCGGTAAATCCATGTATTTTGGTAGTGCTTGTGTATTGATTGGGGGTACGGGGGAGTAGAAGTGGACATGTGAATAATATCCAAGTAGTGTAGCATCAGAATCATTCTGTAGTATAGCATCAGAATCATCCTATGCCATTCACATGTCTATATTGTACTCTGACTCACTAGCCACTGTTAGTTCTCTATTTATAGTAGATATTTCTATTACAGCTATCTCCTTTACATTCTGCACTTTTCTTCAGTTTTCTGTATCTTACTCTACTGTATGGTTATATTTTCTAACCTGTTATGATCTGTTGAGATGTACTGTGCTCGTTCCCGTCCTGACTGGACCTGTTGAAAATATTACAGATGATGCCGAAGATTTCTGTCCTACGTACTATGGAGCAGCCCTAGACGACACTTGCAAGCTGGACTCTCAGGAGGACCCAGCTCTAGCTGATGACATTACCCCTACTGCCTAGACTAGTTTAGTTAGGCTTTATCTTACTTATGTTGTCTTGGGACTAGTTTAGTTAGGCTTTATTTCTGTCATTTGAGATCTGGATTGTATATGTTCTTTCATATTCTGTAGTTGGGACTTTGTATTTCTGGATGTTTGCTGAGTTGTTATCTTAGACACTTAGACTCTTCTGATCATCTGTATTTTATTTTGAGTTCTATATCATATTGTGCTTCTTCTTCCTTAGTTGTGATTGAGTTTACATTCTGCTATGTCACCCCCATTCGGGGAGTATAAACTGTTTGCATTATACTGTTAGATGCATGAGACCTAGGACAGTGTTCTACCGTCGACACTGCGGCGTAGGCTGGACGTACCCACGTTTCGTGCCCTTACTCTAGGGTGCGGGTCGTGACACATTTTCGTGGTGGCCTGCAGGTCTAGTTTGTGTAGTGGTACTCGAAATAGAGTATCACTACAGCCTGCAGTAGGAATTAAATATTTTTGAAGGTACTCAATCACACTAGAAAAAACTCTTAATCAGATTCATTTTATCTAAACTTGCTGTTTATTGTCTTCCCTTGAATATAAACTGTCCTCCTTTGAATTTTTGCTTCATTCCTAGTAATTGCTTCTTGTTTTGATCTGTCTTCATGATGGTTATGGAGACACGATCTCATCGCTCCGGTTCGGAGGATACTATCGAGAGGCTGGCCACCTCTCGTCCTGTTCATCAGGGCCTCGAGACCGCAGCTCCTATTGTGCCGACTTAGGTTGGCGTTTCTGCTACATTGGAGGTGCACCTCCGTCTGTACAGAGACCTTTTTCTGTCATTCCGGATTTTCTTAGCAGCAGCGGTTCATACAGCATCAGCAGAAGACTAGGGAAACCAGCAGGGGCGAGCTATCGCCAGGACAGTTGAGGATGTACAGACCCTTGGAGATCTTGCTGCAAGTTCTGTTATTCTCGATTCTATTTCCATAATTGCCTCTTATAACTATCTTGAAATCCGATTCCATCTGTTCCTTGTTAATTGATTAATTTTGTCCCGTTGCTATTTTGTTATGTTTGTTTTTCTTCTAAAAAAATCATATGGGCTAGGTCACCTAAATCATGGGATCTAGAATTTTCGATAGTCGTGTTAGTTGGCATAGTGAGGACATATAGTCAGATTTTGGACGTATGTCTCTGGTGCGAAATTTAAGGTTTTCGCTGTCGCATGCGGCAATGCAAAATTTTTAAATATCATGAACCTAGAGGTATGTACCTTAGTCAAGGACTCTGTGATTATCGTAGCCTTGCTCACTAGCATGGCAAAGACTCTGAACAACAAGATTTTGGACAGACATATGATTATACCCTTCTGTTGTTATAAATAACTTAGGAGTAGGGATATTTAGTTGTAGAGCTTGTTCATATGTAGTTCTTCCACAGTGTAATGATATGATGACTTGTAAAGTGTCTGTACCCTAGAGATGATAGTTAGCATTGGTATTAGAATAGTAACCCATTGTAGATAGTTTTCTGTTATTTAATACCAACCAGTTTATATAGGATGTTAGTATGCCTTACATCCTTGATGATTTTATTACTTTCTTACTTTTTTTAGTGAGGCACCCATGACCAGAGCATGTCCTTGAGTATAGTTGTAGTTCACCTAAGACTGAGAGGCCTATATACATATAGATTGTAGATGGTATTGGAATATGGGGTATGGGTTTTGTTGGTGTCTATAGGTCATTGTTGTATAGGATTATTGACATGTTGTTAGCCTATATTGGTCCAGTTTCTATTTTAGTTAAGTTCTCTTTGCGTTGAGTTCAGTCATGTTTGATCAACCTTTATAGGCAGCGTGCAGACCCTTCATTAGATACCCTGTCCCTTGGTTCAGACTTGTACAAGTTGTTCACTGCACTCAAATTTTATTGCCTACCATGTTGCATCATAGGTTTCACTGGACCATTGTTCAGACCCCAATTATTGACTCACCAATATAACCATCAACCCCTTATCATATTCTACATATCTAGAGAGTTAGTATCATGCATATTAGAGGTCTGCACTCATCCTTACTTTTGTACATGGTGACCTACTGCATCTCTTAGCATTTATCTTACTTGATAGCCTTACAATACCCTTCAGTATAGTCCATTTAGTACAGTTGTATTCATTGGGGGTATAATGTGGGTTGTTGATAAGAGTTCTCCCTTGATCATTGTTCTGTCCCTCTTTCATTGTATTAGATACAGATGATAGTCCATCTGTCCAGATACATGTCCAAACCCTTTCTTTCATTGTTGGTTTAGTCATCCAAAGCCTCTACCTGGGCATTGGTTCAATTTTCCATATGAAGGTGTCCTACATATCATTGTCCTACATGTGAGTGTTCTGTATCTTCATGTGCAGCCATGCTACACCATGTTCTGTTCCAACACACCCTGCAGTATCTGACCCCTTCATTGGAGTGATAGGCATGTGGTAGGGAGTGTGTGTTTTTAGTCCCTGAGTAGAGTTGAGGTGATAGGGTTAATATATATATAGGTTGTATATATATGTAATGTATTTTGATTGGTACGTAGCCTGCACTCATTTGCAGTATACTGCCTATTGTATTCCCTGTACACCAATTTGGTTCACTTCTTTCAGACCACTGTCCTGCATGTAGTTTTCAGCAAGATAGAGAGGAGAGGCCAGGTTCATCTAGAGGCATGTTCAGTCACCATGTAGGTTTCTTTCACTTTGACTATACAAGTGGACCCAAATGTCCTATCCTTCAGCTTATAAATACAGTCTCCTTAGCACCATTCCCTTTTGCCTATACTGATGATGCAGACCATTCATCTTTTTCTAAGCTTTTGTTTCAGTTCCGTATGAGTTTAGTCTACTCTAACCCTTGGTTGATCAGTCATATATATATATTGATGATATACTTAGGATATATGTGATGGGTTGTGTTCTTGAGCATATATTATGGTATTTGGGATTGGTGTGGTTACCTTGTAGGTATTTAGTTATGGGAGACTTGATAGATTGGGAAGTTAAGAGCTAGCCTATTATAGAGTTTCTATTTTTGCTAAATTCTAGTTGCCAACACCTAGATAGCTAGCATAGGTGAAATCCTAAAAAGTTGACCAGTTGATGACCAAGTACTTGGATGTTGAGAAATTGACTAGTTGTTGACCAGTAGTTGACTATTGTCAATGTTTGACTTAGTTGACTGGAGATAGGATTAGAAGCAGGTTGTTGTTGAGTTGATGATCATGTTTGATTATTTAGTAACTTGAGACCTGCTTGTGATTAGGTTGAAGATATGGTTTTTTGCGGAAATCTCTGACTCGTGGCACTATACGTTTTGGTGGAGGTGGAAAGCTTATCCCGCGCTTCATCGGACCTTTCGTGATCGGCGGAAGGGTCGGTGATGTGGCTTATAGGCTTGACTTGCCACATGTACTAGTGGGTGTCCACAACGTATTCCACGTATCACAGTTGAGACGGTACGTGGCTGACCCTAGCCATATACTCGATCACTCGGAGATTGAGGTAGGGCCTACTCTCAGTTATCCAGAGTAGCTAGTGGAAATTCTGGATCGTCGAGAGAAGGCGTTGAGAAACCAGGTGATACCCTTGGTTCGCGTCGCATGGAGGCATCATTCTCCAAGAGAGTCTACCTGGGAGCGGGGGATGAGATACGCGAGCGATACCCATATCTGTTTGTACCGTGAGGTATGATTATCTATCATTCTCATCAGTGTAGTTTCGCCTTTTAATTTCGAGGACAAAATTTTTCTAAGGGGGTAGGATTGTAATACCCAGTTTTTCAGATGAGGGTAATTTTGAAATTTTGTAAATATATTTAATATTTATTTCACATTACAATTTTTGGTAATTTTTAATCATTTTAAACTATTTTAAAATCATGGCTTATGATTTTGATGTGCTTGCTAGCGTAATCCGAGAGACTGTCTGACCTAGAGCCCAACCACGACATTAGGATGATTTATTTTTACTTTTGAGCATGAGGGTATTTTTGTCATTTGAATTTATTGAAATTAATATATTTTAATTGGAATTTAATATGATTATTTGACTGGTGTGATTTAAATATGATTTAATTCATTGCCTTGTAGTGTGTTTAGCCCTAGACTAGATTTGACCTAACCTAGATTAGTCATAGCTAGTCTTAGCTAACCATGGTTAGTGTCAGTTAGTGTTAGTTAGAATTTGTTAGCCATAGTTAAGTCATGACTAGATGGAACAACTAGGTCACAACTTGACTAGTGTGAAACCTAGGCTTGTGAACCATTGAATTAGTTAGATTGATTTATAGCCATTGATTTATTCCCCAAAACCCTAACCCTAGCATTTATGGCCAGCCACCTAGGGATCCACACCCCTATTTAATGCCTCTTCCATCTAGGGCTAGCCTCCTTTAGGAATTATCAAGTTGGAAAAATAGAGGTAAAACCCATTCTTCCCCAATCCCTATCTTTTCTATTTCAACTCCTTTTTCCTTTAAATTTCTTGCAATAGGTTCTAATCTCTTCCTGACCATGGTGAGAAATTTCAGTGGAGGAATTTGGAGGAGTTTGGGTAGCAAGAAGAACACCCCTCTTTGAAGCTTTTTGGGCTTTTTCACACACCTAGGTAATTCCTAATCCTCACCATAAAATAGTGATTTAAATACATGAATAGGAAGCCCTAGGAATACCCTAACTATAGGTATAGGTATTGCTAGGTTTCGTGTCCAATACGTGTCCGTATCGGACACGTATCAGTGGGCATACCAAGTGTTTGACGAAATGCCACAATGGGCATTTCGTTCTTGTTTGCTATTTTTGTTTGAATAGAAATTTAGGGTTTGATGTTGCTTGTCGATTTGTTGGACTGAGGTGTTGTTAGTGTTGTGTCGTGTCGGAATGGACACGTGAACACACTGGTTCCATGCGCACCGCACGCGAGTAGCAGTCCCCTGCTACTCGGGGGCAAATACTCCCAGGACACGCCACTTGGACACGAAATAATTGACATACACTTAGGGGCAGACACTGACATGAGGCTCTCCAAGTTGCACGAGTCCTCGTGTCGTATCGGACACGTATTTGTGTGTGCACTGACCGCACTGGCCGCGCGCGCTGTGCACTCGCGATTTTATCCACTGACACGGCTTAAAATCGGACACGACACGTGACGTGGACACGTTTCAGGCACCCTAGGACCTAGCCCTACCCTAGGCGAACACATAGGTAGGTGCACGTGACACGTGGTGCACTATGTTGTTCCACGAGTTATGTGCACGCGTGCACGACACTGCCTGTACCCAGTTTCGTGTCTGTGTATGTGTGGTCATTTGGACATGTTTGTGTCCACTTGGTTGGACACGAAGGCTTGGGTTGACACGTGTACACTTGTCCATATGTTACCAACCAATTATTTTGCGTATTAATATGGTTTTGATGTTTGAATTCAAGTTTCCCTATGTAGACTGATACATAGCTTCAGCTTTTAATTTCTGATGTTTCATTCCTATTTTAAAACTGATTCCTGAATGTTTATTTGCCATATTTGATTCATACATGTGTAATTATATCATATAATATTGTTTACTGATTTGTGTTGGTTTTGCATTTCAAAATAGGTTTTCGATATTGAAAAGGGGCTGTGGACTGATTCGTGTGTTTCAGTTTAATTTAGATTTTCATCCCAGTTTTCAAATGATTTTTTGAAATGTTTTGCCATGTTCAGTCAATCACATGATGCTAGTTCAGGTTTATGTATTAGTTTGGTTTTGCACTTGATAATTGGATTTTGATATTGGGATGGACTAATACACAAGCCCAGATTTTTAAAATCCTGATTTAACCTTCCTTTTTAAACTGATTTATGATTCTTAGAATTCAATATCAATCCAAATACATGATTGCCAGTTCACTGTTAGTTTAGGATTCCTTTGGGTGAATGAAATTCGAATGGGTATTGATTTGATATATATCAAACTGTCAATGGAATTGATTGGTATGTTAACTGTCAATTGATTCCTGGAAATTACTTCTATTGACTATCAATGTTAAGTTAACTGTGGAGTCATGCATATTTCCTTTACTGTCAACTCTTATTCCCATATTAAACTGTCAATTGTTTCACTTTGAACTGTCAATTTAGTTCCCTGTTGGTTAATATAAACTGTCATTTGATTTCTTGTTTTGAAACTGAATTGAAGTTTAGATTTCCATGTTAAACCCATGTGCATGAGTTTAGTTCACTGTAATGTGGGGTTTGTGTTGGATGTAGGAAATTGGGTTTTGGAATGATATGAATTTCGAAATTGGTTGGGATAGTATAAACTGTCATTGCATTTCTGAGCTTGTACACTGATTTTGTTTCAAATAACAACTCTACACATGATACACCCACTCTACACACACACATGTATCATCACTGTTACACCTCAAACCAATTGAACCTATCACTACACTACCACACCCACAGGATACACATTGCTAGCTAAGACACTGAATTTTCTTCATGTGTAGCACACACCCATAGCCATGTATATTCAACTCTCTACACACACACACCCTCACATGATTTCCCTCTACCTATCACTCTAGGTATACACATATATATGTATATATATGTATGTGATGCATATATTATATTATAGCCTATATACTTATAATGTGTGTTATTATATTAATGTAGATATATTAATACATGGGTATATATGAATATGTGGTTTGGTATAGGCATGACATTGCCTATAGGTGTATACCTATGGCTCATAGCCTAGGTATGTGGTTTGAATGCCAGTTAAGTGTCTAATTGACTTGTATAGTCTAGAAATGGTGTGTGCTTGCTAGAATAGGCTGGTTAGGCATAGTGAGACTTGTTTGGCTTAGGCTTGACCTAGTTGACCTAGTTTGACTAGTCTAGTTGACTAGAGTTGACCGAGAGTTGACTTTAGTCCAGTTTGACCCCAAACTTCATGTAGATACATTGTAGCAGTCTGTTATATCATTTTAGACTTATAGTGACTTGTACTGTTCTATAGGAGACAGACACCACTCCTCGAACTATATTCTCTTCGGACATTCAGGATACCAGGCGAGTATATTCTCTGATCATTTCATATCCTGTTAGAATTATTCTTCTGCTTTAGATTACTTTACTTGATGCTGTCACGTTGGTCACGCGGATTAGTACTATATGGATCCTTTCTGAGATGTTATCCCCTCAGGGAGCATCGAATACTACATGTTCTGTGCGTTTCACTTACATTGTGTATCACTATGCTTCATGGTTCATTGAATCATTGTGACATGTACTCTCATGATCACAGAGTCTTCCATGAATCCCCTATTTATGGGCATTCCTAAAATCCCCATTTATAGGACTATCATGTACCACCCTTCGGAGGCTATTACATGAATCATAACATAACATGGCTGGATCCTTGTGTATTGATTGGGGGTACGGGGGAGTAGAAGTGGACATGTGAATAATATCCAAGTAGTGTAGCATCAGAATCATTCCGTAGTGTAGCATCAGAATCATCCTATGCCATTCACATGTCTATATTGTACGCTGACTCATTAGCCACTGTTAGTTCTCTATTTATAGTAGATATTTCCATTACAGCTATCTCCTTTACATTCTGCACTTTCCTTCAGTTTTCTGTATCTTACTCTACTGTATGGTTATATTTTCTAACCTGCTATAATCTGTTGAGATGTATTGTGCTTGTTCCTGTCCTGACTGGACCTGTTGAAATAATACAGATAACGCCGAGGATTTCTGTCCTACATACTATGGAGCAGCCCTAGACGACACTTGCGAGCTGGACTCTCAGGAGGACCCAGCTCTAGCTGATGACATAACCCCTACTGCCTAGACTAGTTTAGTTAGGCTTTATCTTACTTATGTCTTGGGACTAGTTTAGTTAGGCTTTATTTCTGTCATTTGAGATCTGGATTGTATATGTTCTTTCATATTCTGTAGTTGAGACTTTGTATTTCTGGATGTTTGTTGAGTTATTTCTTAGACACTTAGACTCTTCTGATCATCTGTATTTCATTTTGAGTTCTATATCATATCGTGCTTCTTCTTCCTTAGTTGTGATTGAGTTTACATTCTGCTATGTCACCCCCATTCGGGGAGTATAAACTGTTTAGCATTATACTGTTAGATGGATGACCTAGGACAGCGTTCTACCGTCGACACTGCGGCATAGGCTGGACGTACCCACGCCTCGTGCCCTTACTCTAGGGTACGGGTCGTGACATTGGTGGTCGGGGGGAGGGGGTGGGCCGAGGGGTTTATCGTGGCCGCGGGGGGGAGGGAGTTAGGGTGGGGGTCGACAGGTGGGGAGGTCGCGATGGAGGGGGGTAGGGAGTGAAGGGGGCCCGGGGGGTGGGGGTTCTTGCGGGGTCTTGGTGGTCTGGGTGGTGGGGAAGGAAGGGGGAGGGTGGGGGCTCGGGGGGTGGGGGTGGGTCTTGGGGGTCCGGGGGGGCAGGAGGGAGTGGTCTTGGTGGTCGGGAAGGTGGAGGGGTGGGGGCCCGGTGGTGGGGGTGTCTTGGGGGTCGGAGGGAGGGGAGGGGTTGGGGGGTCTTGGTGGTCGGGGGGGCCCGGGGGGTCTTGGTGGTCGGGGGAGGGGGGCGGTTGGGGAGTCTTGGTGGTTGGGGGACGGAGGGAGAAGGGGGGATGAAATCCCATCTTATATGAGTATGCAAAGATCTGATTTTTATTATTCTGATTATTTAGGGTTTGATGGGTCTTTGTGATGTGATTTGTGCTTGCTAGTTTGATTAGCACTTATTGTTATTTGTTGTCAATCTAACAACTTGATGTGTTAACTTTGGTATCGATATTAGTATCGGACTATTTCGTTGAGTATCAGAATCGGTATCGGTTTCGAACTAGTTCACGGTATCGGTATCGGTATCAGACTATTTCTATGAGTATCGATATCGGATCCGTATTGGACTATTTCTATGAGTATCAGTATCAGACTATTTCTATGAGTATCGGTATCGGTATCAGACTATTTCTAACCCTAACCCTAAACACTAAACCTAAAACCCTAACCCTAAAACTCTAGAATCGGTATCGTTATCGGGCTATTAATCCTATGAGTTTAAGAATCGATATCAGTATCGGTATCGGACTATTTCTATGAGTATCGGTATCGGTATCGGTATCGGCATCGGACTATTTCTATGAGTATCGGTATCGGTATCATACTATTTCTATGAGTATCAATATCGGTATCGAACTAGTTCAGAGTAGAGTATCGGTATCGGTATCAGACTATTTATATGAGTATCGGTATCGGATCGGTATCGGACTATTTCTATGAGTATCGGTATTGGACTATTTCTATGAGTATCGGTATCTAAACCCTAACCCTAACCCTAAAACCCTAACCCTAACCCTAACCCTAATTAAAACCCAAGAATCGGTATCGGTATCGGGCTATTAATCCTATTTGTTTAAGAATCGGTATCGGTATCGGACTATTTCTATGAGTATCAGTATCGGTATCGGTATCGGTATCTGTCACCCCAGTTTTCGAATTAGGGGTATTTTCGTCATTTTTCAAGTTTAATTTTTGGGAATTTATTTGATTTTATATGATTTTAGGGATTTGTTTGATTTAGTTTGAATTTTATCCAATTCGGACTTAAGTTGGAGACCCGGGCAGTCTGGACCCTAGTGGGACCCACATACTAGCTGGGCTTGGCCCACATACCATTCTAATTAGGCTAGAAACCAGTAAACCCACCAAGCCCCCCTTGGCCGGCCATGAAAGAAGCAAACCCCCCTCCTCTTTCTTCACCACAAAGTAAACTCTATTCTCTCCATTTCATTTCTCCTTTCAAGCTTTTTCCTTCTCAAGAAATCAATTAGGTATGTTCATTAAACCCCTCTTAATTCCTCTCTTGCATTTATTTCCTTTACAATAAATGTAGAGGAGATGATTCTCCATATTTTGCCCATAGAATTTGTAGGTTTTCCTAGAAAACTAGTTTAGGGATTTATTTGGGGGTTTTCCTTTAGAGAGGAGTATATATATGATATATATGTGTATGTATTTATGTATATGTATTTGTGTTTGTGTGAGAGTGTGTGTGTTTGTGTGAGAGTGTGAGAGAGTGTGTGAGAGTGTGTGTGTTTGTGAGAGAGTGGGTGAGAGTGTGTGTGTGTTTGTGGTGTGTGGAGTGTGTGTGTGTGTGTCTATATATAAATTTTATGTTGTGTGTGTGTGTGGTGTTTTACATATAGATGTGTGGGTGTTTATATATATTATATATATATATATTATAATATATATTATATATATATATATATATATATATATCTATATATATATATATATATATAGTGAGATAGATAGTATATATTGGATATATATATATATATATATATATATATATATATATAGAGAGAGAGAGAGAGAGAGAATGAGAAGTAGAAGAATTAGAAGAGAAGAAGGATAAGTACTGCAGCAGCAACAGTAGGCAAACAGCAGCAGCAGCATTTGCAGGAGGAGCAGCAGTGCAGAGCATGCAGCAGCAGCTGGTAGCATTAGTAGTAACAGCTGCAGCAGCAGCAAAGGGGAGCAGCAGCAGTAGCCTAGAACCCCCCCCCCTGTTAGCCCCCTTATAACCCCCTATAACCCCCCATATTATATATATATATATATATATATATATATATATATATATATATATTATAATATATATATATATAGGGTAAAGTGCAAAAAGCCCTCGTTAAATATACGCCTTTTGTACTAAAAGACCTTTTAGAATTTTTTGGCAGTTTACCCCTCCTTAGATAACAAGTTCGCTCGTTTAGACCCTCCAGCCAAAATTTAAAAATTTATACCTAAACTACCCCTGTCCCCTCTAACCCCCCCCCCCCCGTGACGCCGGCGATCCCCCG
>JANAVB010038882.1:0-25077 GCA_029216955.1 Iris pallida
AGTGTTTATAGACGACATCTTACTCTATAGCAAGAGTAAAGCGGAGCATGAGCAGCATCTCCGTATAGTTCTTCAGATTCTCACGGAGCACCAGTTGTACGCGAAGTTCAGTAAGTACGAGTTTTGGTTGGATCGTATCTCGTACTTAGGTTACATCATCACCAGAGGTGGAGTGGAAGTGGACCCCCAGAAGATAGTTGCCATAGAGACATGGCCAGTACCTAGCACTGTCACGAAAGTTTAGAGTTTTCTTGGATTGACTGGTTATTACCGGCGGTTTGTGTCAGACTTCGCTCGAATTTCAGCACCGTTGACACAGTTGACCCGTAAGGATGTACAGTTTGCTTGGACAGCAGAGTGTCAGAGATCATTCGAGAAGTTAAAGCAGAGATTGATGACGGCCCCCATTCTCACTCTTTCCGATGGGACTGGAGGATTTCTAGTTTATTGTGATGCTTCAGGCAGGGGATTAGGATGCGTATTGATGCAACATGGTAAGGTAGTCGCTTATGCTTTACGACAGTTTCGTGACCATGAGAGGAATTACCCTACCCATGACTTGGAATTAGCAACAGTAGTTTTTGCATTGAAACTTTGGAGGCATTATTTATATGGAGATCGGGTGGAGATCTTCATCGACCACAAGAGTCTTAAGTATGTGTTTACCCAAAAGGATCTCAACATGCGTCAGAGGAGATGGCTATAGCTACTTGTGGATTATGACATCAACTTGCAGTATCATCCTGGGAAGGCCAACGTTGTTGCAGATGCATTGAGCAGGAGAGCCGGAGTTTATTTTCTAATAGCACAGCCAGAGTTGTTAGCAGATCTTCAGAAGATGGGTATTGAAGTTATTCTTCCTTCCAATGTGGCATTGATGGCCAGTATGCAAATTCAGTCCAGTATAGTTGAGAGGATCAAGTTAGCACAGTCAGCAGATTCTAAGCTTCAGCATCTTAGGACAGAATGTGTAGCAGGGCGGAGACCAGAGTTATGTATTCATGAAGATGGTACACTCTGACATGAGAGGCATCTTTGTATACCCAGTGAAGATATCAGACAAGAGGTTATGGCAGAGGCTCACAGTTTTCAGTATTCGATTCACCCTGGCGGTACGAAGATGTATTGTGATATTCGACAGCATTTTTGGTAGAATAGCATGAAGAAAGAGATAGCCTGGTTTATCTCTCGTTGTTTGGTTTGTCAACAAGTTAAGGCTGAACATCAGAGACTCGCTGGACTTCTTCAACCTTTATCGATCCCAGAATAGAAATGGGAGCACATTACCATGGATTTTGTAACTGGATTACCTAGATCCCCAGCTGAGAGAGATGTTATCTGGGTTATAGTTGACAGACTCACGAAGGTAGCTCATTTTATCCCTTTCAGAATTGGTCAGTCAACGGATCAGCTTGCAGAGATGTACCTCAGGCAGATAGTCAGATTGCATGGAGTACCAGTCAGTATTGTGTCCGACAAAGATTCGAGATTCACCTCGTACTTTTGGCGGAGTCTTCAAGAAAGTTTGTGGACTCGTCTCAAGTTCAGTTCAGCCTACCATCCGCAGATAGATGGTCAGTCAGAACGTACGATCCAGACTCTTGAAGATATGTTGCGGTCGTGTACACTTGACTTCGATGGTTCGTGGGAAGATCACCTTTATCTCGTGGAGTTCTCCTATAACAACAGTTTCCAGGCCAGTATCCAGATGGCACCCTTTGAAGCCTTGTACGACAGGAAGTGCAGATCTCCTTTATCTTGGGATAATATCGGTGAGAGACAAATGCTTGGACCAGAGATGGTAACGCAGACTATTGAGGTAGTGAGACAAGTCAGAGATCATCTTCGAGTTGCACAAGATCTCCAGCGTCATTAGGTCGATTCTCATCGGCGTCCCCTTGAATTCTCTGTCGGTGACCATGTATTTCTTAGGATCTCGCCTACCCGTGGCGTCATTCGTTTCGGCGTACGGAGAAAGCTTAGTCCTAGGTATATAGGGTCGTTTGACATTCTAGAGTGAGCAGGAGATGTGTCCTATCGTCTCGCTCTTCCGTCATTACTACATGAGGTACATGATGTCTTCTATGTATCCCAATTGTGATGGTATATCCCGGATTCGAGTCATGTCCTTGATCATTCAGAATTAGTCGTTAGTACCAACCTTTCGTATGAGGAGAGACCCGTATCCATATTGGACCGAAGAGAGAAGATACTCAAGAACAAGACTATCAAGTTAGTCTGTGTTGCTTGGGGTCATCACTCTTTGGGTGAGTCAACATAGAAGCGTGAGGATGATATCCGATCGCGATATCCCGACCTATTTGACTCGTAAGGTATAATGTCCTTCTTATGCCTTATGCCTTCAACTTCATTACTTGTATGAATGATTGCTTGATTGATTGCTTAGTTATAACTTGCCTGTGATTAGTATAGCTTGTTCGACATCTCTAGCCTCTTGATTAAATTTCGAGGACGAAATTCTTTTACGGTGGGTAGAGTTGTCACCTTCGTTTTCCGCTATACGTATTTCCAGTATACGTGTACGAAATCTTGACCTATATTTTTATTTATTTATCTGGTCTTGCTAGCTAATTTTGCTTTAATCTTGTTTAGACTCATCATGGCATGTAATGGTTTGACTTGGTTCATTATTTGGTTTGGGTTGGTTTAATCCCATGGTTCATCATGTAAACCCCTACCTACCACCATCCCCATTTAAAACCTACCCACTTTTCTCTCTCTTCATTATTCTCCATAACTTCTTCTCCTCCATTAAAAACCTCTCCCCCTCCATAGGCAAGTGTATCTTGCTCTCACTCAAGAACCCATTTTGATGGTTCCAATGGATTCTTAGCATGACTTTAAACCACTTTAGAACTTGGAAATTCATTTTAAAGCATGGATTTTTGTAGATCTAAGAAATTGCCATTTTTGGATTTTGAAGTTTTGATCTATTTAACTTCTTCATTTGCATGTTCTGATGGTTCCATGTCGTAGATAATTTCGTTATACCCCATTTTGATCGAAGGAAGTCCGAATTTGGACTCCGGACGGAGATTTGGCAGAGTTTTAAAGTTTTCGGCCATGGTTCGTTCTTCCGGGATTCGTTGGGAAGATGAACAGTGCACTGCTTAGGCGCATGGACTTGCCATGCATCCAAAGCAGTCCTTCCCCCACTTTGGGCGCATATGTATGCCCCCTTTGGGTGCATAGGTGCATCCCTATGTAGGCGCATATCCTTGCATTTGTGCATGAACTTCCTAAGCATGTCACAGCATGTCCCTTGGCACTTGGCCTAGGGTCTTGCTACCCTCATGTGGGCGCATAGAGGGCTACCATGTGGGTGCATAGGGGGCTCCATGTGGGTGCATAAAGTCCGCCCCCTTTGGGCGCATAATGGTCAGGCCGCACTCATTTGGGCTTTTTGGTGATCTTGTGGATTTTGCTTCTTTTGCTAAGTTGTTTCATGATTTTCCCATGAATTGATCACACGATCACGACACGACTCATGTGTGCCCCAGCTTGGCATGACATGACATGACACGACACATGCGTGCCACAGCTAGGCATGACACGACTCGTGCAAGCCGCGGCGCGATATGGCGCGACTTGGCACGACTTAGCACGATTTGCTAGTCACGGTACGATTTTCTACGTACGGCTATTATAAGATCGCGACACGATTCGTGCGAGCCATGGCAAGGCTTGGCACGACTTGGCATATGTTAGCCTTCATGTAGGTGCATAGAACCATGTGGACGCATAGCCCTTGGACGCACGTTGTTTCGACATTTTTCCCCTTCTGTATTTCCTTCTTTTATGATACAAGTCGCCATGACTTTTCAACTTTATTGTACTTTACACTTCATGATATGATTTGTTTCCAGGCGGTGGCCCATTAGGGTGTACTCAGGATTATGTCTCTTCCATACTTACAAGTTAGCTTGTGCAATGATATGCTGCATAACCATGGTATGTGAACACGAAATGATGAATGACATGTAATGAACCATGATGGCGGCCCATCGTAGCGCGCTCCTAACAAGTAACAAGTACAAGTAACACGACATGATGGTGACCCATTGTGGTGCACCCCTGACAAGTAATCTTGACAGATAACTCATAAACGCTGTTGCGACGGCTAACTGGACATGCGAGTAAACTCTCATGACACCGTGGGTGATTGTATTGAATGTGCTTGTATAAGCTGCCAGTCTTATTTTGCATCATGTCGAGGACTTGTATCCCTGGTTACCACGGTCAGGGATACATACTGAATCTGACTAGGATAATAACTAGATTGATCAAGTAGTTCATATAAAGAGATATTTCGGCTACAAGCAATCCCGTTATCTGGGCGCCTTCCTGATGGACTTGTAGCCTGCCGACGAGTAGGACACATTTCCTGCTCACTGTCATGTGGGGCACTTCATGAAAAGATTACTATGCACACTGTCATGTCTTGCACTCAAGTCACCTAACAAGTCAAGATAACTCTTAACATGAACCTTGCGTCTGGATAACCTGGATAGTCTGCAGGGCTTGTGGCCGTAGGGATATCTTATTGCATCTTGCTAGTAACTAGGCTGGGATAACCCTAGTTAGTTAACTATCAAGCCGTACTATTGCTTGGCCGTGAATGTTGGATGGAGTCCCATCTTGTATGGTCTTGTCTAGACCCAGTACATGGCTATCTCTGGACATGCTTGTGTATGCTTTACTTTATCGATAATTGGTTAGAGACTAAGTTCTGTTCAGGTGAAGGGTTACAACCCCGATCCTTGTTTGGTTTACGGGTTGTAACTTGGTTACCGGAATAGTCCTTCAGTGAAGCCGTCGAGCAAGTGTTGATCATGTGAAGGGTTACAACCCCGGTCCTTGTTTGCTCTCCCACTTCCTTGTAAAAATATTCTTTTGAGGCGTTTAGCCGTCGAGCAAGTGTTAGCTCGTTTGTAACTTTACTTACTGTCTGCCTACGGGCTATAATATGATTGACAAATCCTAGGGTTGATCATGTATGACTTAAACTCTTGCTAGTCTTCGTATTTTGTATGACTAGCTTCATGATCATCTGAATATGTAATGTATGGGATGCCTTACTTTGTATGTCTGATGATCTACCATCTTGTTATATTTACTTGCTTGCTTGACATTGAGACATTAGGCTTGTTCTTGATCCTAAAAGACTAATGGCTTGTAGTAAACCCTCATGCATCTAGACAGCCGTGACCGTATTGCGAGGTGGGATTCACTTCAATGTACGTAGCTGGCTGTGTCTGTCCCCCGCTCTACAATATTCTGGTTATGGGGCATGACAGGACACAACCCTCAAACCCCCACATGCCACTAACCACCTATAAAGCTGTCACGCCCCAGAACCAGAATACTGGAGAGCGGGGGCAGACATAGCCAGCTACGTATATTGAAATAGAATACATCTCAACTATACGGTCACGGCTGTCTAGATATGAGGGTTTACTACAAGCCAACAGTCTCTTAAGGTCAAGCCTATTGTCTCAATCTCAAGCAAATAATATAATTACAAGATGTATGATCATTAAATATACAATAAAAGACGTCCCAAATATTACATATCAGCTGATCATGAAGCTAGTCGTACAAAATGTTAGGACTAGCGAGAGTTTAAGTCATACATGATCAACCCTAGGATTTGTTAATCATGTTTACAGCCCGTAGGCAGACAGTAAGTAAAGTGCATCGAGCTAACAGGTGCTCATCGGCTAAACGCCTCAAAAGAATAAATTTACAATAGAGTGAGCGAAACAAAATAGAAAACCCACTCGTAGCCCGGGTTCCTTCTAGTGTTCACCATTGGGCTGGAAGCTTGGTAGATCCTCGGGAGCTGCTCCGAAATCTGGCCACACAAAACCAGCTGGGTCAACCCCAGAAAGAGCAAGTGCCACAAGGGGGCCATGAAATAAGAACAAAAGCCAGCATTAACACAAGAAGATATAATATTAAAAACTAGAATTTACAAAAAAAACATGGCAGAGTGATATACGACGAGATAACCATGGAAATATTTCGATAGCCAGGTTACAACCCGTAAACCAAACAAGGACCGGGGTTGTAACCCTTCATCTGAACAGAGCTTGGTTTCCCACCATTTATCGGCAAGATAAGTAATGTAAGTAATCAAGACAGGAAGCAAATCTGTACTGGATCAAGCCATGGCTAACTGGTTATACCTCATTCAATCAATCACGGCCAAGCAGATACTACGGCTTACTACTTTAACTAACTAGGGTTATCACAGGCTTAATTACTAACAAGATGCAGTGAGATTGTTCCACAGCCACAAGCCCTGCAGACCATCCAGGCTACCCAGGACGAAAGATTAGGGTTGAATTTAGGTGGGTACATCGCCCGGGAGACAAATGTACCCTTAGGTGACTTAGAGGGTGCAACACTCGACGGTGCGCTGGAAATATGCCCTACTCGACGGCAGGCTACAGATCCCAAGAGCACCCAGGTAACGGGATTGCCTGTAGCTGTGTCATCTCTTCATGACTACTGTATTATTCTAGTTATTAACCTTAATTCATTTTAGTAGGTACTCCCGACCGTGGTACTCAGGAGTCCCATCCTAGACATGATGCGAGACTGGACAAGTGGATTTAACAAGCAAGCAAGAAAGAACCACCCACGGTGTCAAGGCAAGTTAAGTTAAGTTATCAAGATAAATCATGTCAGGGTACTTGTCAGGAGTGTGCCACGACAGGCCACTATAATGTCAGGTTGGTCATGTCAGGAGTGCACCACTACGGGTCACTGTCGTGTTATGCTAGTTCCTTGTCATACTATGCCATGTACAATAGTCATTCCAAACATATTAAGTAAAATCAAGTTCATGACAAAAGGCGTAAGGATATAAAATGGGCGTAAAATATCTAATAAAATATCAATATACAGGACTATAGAAAAGCCAAGCTTAAAGAAATAAGACCAAAACTTCAAGAGCCAATGGGTTAAGCAAGGGGTTCAGGGGAGCAGCGTACGAAAAGTCACTCACGCTGAGAGAGCAGCGTAGGTAAAAGTCACGCACGCTACAGGGAGCAGCTGCGTGAAAGTCACGTACACTCAAGGGAGCAGCTGCGTGAAAGTCACGCACGCTCAAGGGAGCAGCTGCGTGAAAAGTCACGCACGCTCAAGGAAGCAGCTGCGTGAAAAGTCATGCACGCTGAAGGAAGCAGCTGCGTGAAAAGTCACGCACGCTACAGGGAGCAGTGTACGTGAAGTCACGCACACTCAAGGAAGCAGCTGCGTGAAAGTCACGCACACTCAAGGGAGCAGCTGCGTGAAAAGTCATGCACGTCAAGGAAGCAGCTGCGTGAAAAGTCACGCACGCTCAGAGCTGCGTACGCGTAAAAACACGCACGCAGGGGCTAGGTCTTCTTCTCCATGGCTGAGAAGAAGCTCTCATGGCTCCAAAACTTCAAAACCTCATAACTTGGCCATCCGAACTCCAAATCCAGATTTCCAAAGTTCTAACCAGGGTGGAATTGAATGCTCTTCCACATGGATACATCAAAACTCATAGAAAACCAACATAAATAGCTCAAACCATGCAAAATCCGAAAATAGGAAGAACTTAGATCTATGACAATGGGGGCTCCAAATCACAAAAACCCAAGTTCTAATGTTGATCACCATGTCCTAATCTAGCAAATGGACAAGGAAGAGAGGGTTCTCATGTAGTGGCAAGATGCACTTGCCTAAGGGTTGGTGTTGTGTTGAGGAAGGAGAAGAAGAAGAAGAAAGAAATAAATGGTGGTTATGAGGAGAGAGAGAGGTAGGTGGGGATATAAAAAGGGGGAGTTGTGGTGGGGATGAGGGGTGTAGCATAGGGCTAGGGTGATCCAATGCACAAAAACCGAACCAAATCGAACTAACCCAATAAAACCGAGCCATGCCAAAACCCAAAATATGAGAAGTACTAAAATTCTACAAGCTGAGAAAAAATAAAATACATGCCAAAATCCAGGTACGAGTATAAATACGAAATACAGGAAATACGGAAAATGAGGGTGACAACTCTACCCACCTTAAAAGAATTTCGTCCTCGGAATTTAATCAAGGAGCTAGAGATTGCCACGACAAGCTACACTAAGCACAGGCAAGCTACAGTAAGCAGTCCAATCATATAATCATACAATACAAGCAAGGAAGGGAAAATGTAAGGCATAAGAAAGACATTATACCTCACGAGTCAAACAGGTAGGGATATCGCGATCGGATGTCGTCCTCACGCTCCCACGCTGACTCACCTAGAGAGTGATGACCCCAAGCAACACGGACTAATTTAATAGTTTTGTTCTTGAGTATCTTTTCCCTCCGATCCAATATAGACATGGGCCTCTCCTCATACGAAAGGTTGGTACCAACAACCAATTCCGAATGGTTTAGGATGTAGCTCGGGTCCGGAATATACCGTCGTAACTGGGATACATGAAATACATCATGCACCTCACTTAGCGATGGCGGAAGAGCGAGACGATAGGATACATCTCCTACTCGCTCTAGAATATCGAACGGCCCTATATACCTAGGACTAAGCTTTTCCCGTACGTCGAAACGAATGACGTCGCGGTTAGACAAGATCCTAAGGAATACATGATCGCCGATAGCAAATTCTAAGGGACGCCGATGAGCATCGGCCCAATGGCGCTGGCGATCCTGGGCAACTCGGAGGTGATCTCTGACCTTCCTGACCACTTCAACCGTCTGGGAAATCAACTCGGGTCCGAGCATCTGCCTCTCCCCGATATCGTCCCATGCTAGCGGGGATCTGTACTTCCTGCCATAAAGAGCCTCGAAGGGTGCCATCTGGATACTGGCCTGATAACTGTTGTTGTACGAGAATTCCACCAGGTGTAGATGATTCTCTCATGAACCACCGAAGTCAAGGGTACAGGATCTTAACATATCCTCAAGAGTCTGGATTGTGCGCTCTGATTGACCATCCGTCTGCGGGTGATAAGCTGAGCTGAACTGGAGACGAGTTCCCAAACTCTTCTGCAAGCTGCACCAAAAGTGTGATGTGAATCTTGAGTCCCTGTCCGAGGTGATGCTGACTGGCACACCGTAAAGCCTGACGATCTGCCTGAGGTATATCTCTGCTAGCTGCGCCGTCGACTGTCCAACTCTGAATGGGAGAAAGTGTGCCACCTTGGTAAGCCTGTCCACAATCACCCAAATAGCATCTCTGCCGGCCGGAGATCTGGGCAATCCGGTCACGAAATCTATGGTTATATGTTCCCATTTCCATTCTGGGATCGGTAAGGGCTGAAGAAGTCCAGCGGACCTCTGATGTTCAGCTTTAACCTGTTGGCAAACCAAACACCGAAAGACAAACCGGGCTATCTCTCTCTTCATGCCATTCCACCAAAAATGCTGACGAATATCACGGTACATCTTCGTACCATCCGGATGAATAGAATACTGCGAACTGTGGGCTTCTGCCATGACTTCCTGTCTGATATCTCCACTGGGTACACAAAGACAAGTGTCGTGCCGAAGGGTACCGTCTTCATGGATACATAACTCTGGCCTTCTTCCTGCTTCACACTCTGCTCTGAGTCGCTGGATCTTGGAATCTGCTGATTGCGCCATCCGGATCCTCTCAACTATGCTGGACTGAACCTGTAGACTGGCCATCAATGCCATACTGGTTGGAAGAACTACTTCAATTCCCATCTTCTGAAGATCTGCCAATAATTCTGGTTGTGCCGTCAGGAGATAAACTCCGGCTCTCCTGCTCAATACATCTGCTACAACGTTGGCCTTTCCGGGATGATACTGCAAATCCACATCATAATCCACCAATAGCTCGAGCCATCTTCTCTGCCGCATATTAAGGTCCTTCGGGGTGAAAACATACTTCAGGCTCTTATGATCAGTAAAGATCTCCACTCTATCTCCATACAAGTAGTGTCTCCACAACTTCAAAGCAAACACTACCGCTGCCAATTCCAAGTCGTGGGTCGGGTAATTCTTCTCATGATCACGAAGTTGACGTGACGCATAAGATATTACCTTCCCATGCTGCATCAAGACACACCCCAATCCTCTGCCTGAAGCGTCGCAATAAACTGTGAATCCTCCAGTCCCATCTGGAAGGGTGAGAATGGGAGCCGTTATCAAACCTCGCTTCAACTTCTCAAATGATTCCTGACACTCTGCTGTCCAAACAAACGGCACATCCTTGCGGGTCAACTGGGTCATCGGCACTGAAATCCTTGCAAAATCTGAAACGAACCACCGGTAGTAGCCGGCCAATCCAAGGAAGCTGCGAACCTCTGCCACTGAGCTGGGTACCGGCCATGACTCGATAGCCACAATCTTCTGGGGATCCACTTCCACTCCTCCTCGGGTAATGATGTGACCAAGTACGAAATGTGATCGAGCCAGAACTCGCATTTACTGAACTTGGCGTACAACTGATGCTCCCTAAGCGTCTGAAGGACGACTCTGAGATGCTGCTCATGCTCTGCTTCACTCTTGCTGTAAACCAGAATGTCATCTAGGAACACGATCACAAATTGGTCCAAGTAAGGCATAAAAAGGCGATTTATGAGGTCCATGAATACGGCCGGCGCATTGGTCGCTCCAAAGGGCATAACAAGGAACTCCCAATGTCCATACATCGATCTGAATGCTGCCTTCGGGATATCCTGCTCTCTGACTCTGATCTGGTGGTAACCTGAGCGCAAATCGATCTTCGAAAATACTGAAGCCCCTCTGAGCTGATCAAACAAGTCATCTATCCTCGGAAGAGGGTATCTGTTCTTGATTGTCACCGAATTCAAGGTACGATAATCAACACATAGCCTGGACGTACCATCCTTCTTTTTTACAAGAAGCATCGAGGCTCCCCAAGGTGATCCACTTGCACGGATGAATCCCTTGGTCCTTAGTTCTTCAATCATCTTGTACAAAATCTCAAATTCTGAAGGCGCCATCCTGTAGACTCGCTCTGATACTGGTGCTGTCCCGGAAATCAAGTCTATAGTGAACTCAATCTCCCGCTCTGGCGGCATCCCTGGAAGCTCCTCTGGAAAGACATCTGGAAACTCTTCAACTATCCGGGGTAACTGCACTGCTGCTACTGCCATCCGCAATGCTGAGAAAGATGGCTCCACTGTGCCTCTGGAAAATAAAAACTCTGGCTCGCCGGGGATACTAAAGACAACCCTGCCAATATGGCAGTCTATCCTAGCATACTGGTTCCTCAACCAATCCATACCTAGGACTACATCATAGTCTGCCATAGGAAACTCTATGAATCTAGCGGGGAACTCCCTACCGCTAACTACGATCCGACACGAGGAAAACACTCGAGCTACTCCCACAAGACCATTACCAGTAAGTATATTGAGCCTCACTGATAATGACTCAGGCTCCAATCCTATCCGTGTCGCGAATCGTGCAGACATGAATGAATGTGATACACCAGAATCAAATAATACCGAAGCTGGAAAGGAGTTGACGAGAATAGTACCTGCCACTACCTCACCTGGTGCAACTTCTTCTTCCATAGCCATCATCATGGCCTAACCTCTAGCTGCGGGTCCCCTCTACTGGAAACCTCTCTGCCTATTCTGGGTCTGAGCTTGGGCTTGTGCATACTGCTGGGAGTGTTGTTGCTGGAATGCCTGAGACTGAGGCGACAAGGACCATGAAGACTGATACTGCTGCTGCTGCTGAACTGGTACTGGGGTCGGTCCTCTCACCGAAGAGCTAGAAGGGTTGGATGCTGATGAACCACCCCTATTCGGGCAAGTCCCTATTCTATGATCTGCTGCTCCATACGCCAGGCACAATCCCTGTGCCCTGTGACAGTCTGCCACCACATGCCCTGGCTTCCCGCAATGAGAACATCCTATCGCGGAAGTCTGCTTCTGCTTCTGCTGCTGCGGGTACGTCGGGGTCGAATGCTGAACCGACGTTACTGAGGCCACCCGCCTCGGAGTTCCAATAGTCAATCCCCTAGCTGCCGGGGCTGGAGCTGATGATTGGTGCATCTGACTGTGGGACCGCTTCCTACCTCCGGTCCTATCCACAATCCTCTGGGAGGTATACTCATGCCTCCTAGCTGCTCTTAAGACTGCATCGAACATCTGGTACTCGAACTGCTCAACCGCCAACAAGATCTCCAAATGCAGTCCCTGCTGGAACCGCTGGGCCCTATCAAACTCGGTCGCCACCAAGGTGGGGACAAACCTACTGAGCCTAGAAAACTCCGATGCATAACTGTCGACTGTTCTGCCTCCTTGCTTCAAGTTGGTAAATCTGGTCTGCAGGTCGTACCGAGCCACAGCATCGAAATACTTCGTCTAGAATCTCCCTCTAAACACTGCCCAAGCAATGGGTGCCACTAACCCCATGGCTTGTGCTGCCCACCAACTGCGAGCCAAGTCCAACAACTGCAGGCGTACCACCGCCACCTTCTCATTCTCGGGTGTCCTAGCTGCTTCCAGAATCACCTCGGTATCCTGAAGCCATGCATCCGCGGCAATCGTATCCTCGGTGCCGTCGAAGAAAGGAGGGTTCAATCCCTTGAAACTGTTCGCCGCCTGGTTCCCTGGATGACCGCCTCGGGTCAAAACATCTTGAACTGTCTGGTACAGGGCGTCGCTTCGACGATCCTGGGAAGCTATCAAGGTTCTGATGAGGCCTACTAAGGTACCATCATCTGGCTCTGCAGGTTGGACGGGCCGAACTGGTGACTCTCCTCTAGTAGGTATCACTCTAGAGGCTACCCCGGAATGCTGGGCTTGATCTCCGGGTTGCTGCTGATCCACGGGACGTGCTCCACCTCATCGATCGGTAGGACCAGGTACAGTGCCGCTGAAGAAGACGACACAGGGAACAATAAGGAAAGGACCAGGACAGATCAATGATACAAGCATGTAATCAGGGCAAGAATTTCAGGGATTTGAAAATACGGGCGGAGATCAAGGACGAATACTGATTGAGACATCTATTCGGTAAACCCTCACATTTCTTGATTGACAAGACCTGCATGGGCCACCACTTAAACCATGTCACGCCCCAGAACCAGAATACTGTAGAGCGGGGGCAGACATAGCCAGCTACGTATATTGAAATAGAATACATCTCAACTATACGGTCACGGCTGTCTAGATATGAGGGTTTACTACAAGCCAACAGTCTCTTAAGGTCAAGCATATTGTCTCAATCTCAAGCAAATAATATAATTACAAGATGTATGATCATTAAATATACAATAAAAGGCGTCCCAAATATTACATATCAGCTGATCATGAAGCTAGTCGTACAAAATGTTAGGACTAGCGAGAGTTTAAGTCATACATGATCAATCCTAGGATTTGTTAATCATGTTTACAGCCCGTAGGCAGACAGTAAGTAAAGTGCATCGAGCTAACAGGTGCTCGTCGGCTAAACGCCTCAAAAGAATAAATTTATAATAGAGTGAGCGAAACAAAATAGAAAACCCACTCGTAGCCCGGGTTCCTTCTAGTGTTCACCATTGGGCTGGAAGCTTGGTAGATCCTCGGGAGTTGCTCCAAAATCTGGCCACACAAAACCAGCTGGGTCAACCCCAGAAAGAGCAAGTGCCACAAGGGGGCCACGAAATAAGAACAAAAGCCAGCATTAACACAAGAAGATATAATATTAAAAACTAGAATTTACAAAAAAAACATGGCAGAGTGATATACGACGAGATAACCATAGAACTATTCCGATAGCCAGGTTACAACCCGTAAACCAAACAAGGACCGGGGTTGTAACCCTTCATCTGAACAGAGCTTGGTTTCCCACCATTTATCGGCAAGATAAGTAATGTAAGTAATCAAGACAGGGAGCAAATCTGTACTGGATCAAGCCATGGCTAACTGGTTATACCTCATTCAATCAATCACGGCCAAGCAGATACTACGGCTTACTACTTTAACTAACTAGGGTTATCACAGGCTTAATTACTAACAAGATGCAGTGAGATTGTTCCACAGCCACAAGCCCTGCAGACCATCCAGGCTACCCAGGACGAAAGATTAGGGTTGAATTTAGGTGGGTACATCGCCCGGGAGACAAATGTACCCTTAGGTGACTTAGAGGGTGCAACACTCGACGGTGCGCTAGAAATATGCCCTACTTGACGGCAGGCTACAGATCCCAAGAGCGCCCAGGTAACGGGATTACCTGTAGCTGTGTCATCTCTTCATGACTACTGTATTATTCAAGTTATTAACCTTAATTCATTTTAGTAGGTACTCCCGACCGTGGTACTCAGGAGTCCCATCCTAGACATGATGCGAGACTGGACAAGTGGATTTAACAAGCAAGAAAGAAAGAACCACCCACGGTGTCAAGGTCAGTCAAGTTAAGTTATCAAGATAAATCATGTCAGGGTACTTGTCAGGAGTGCGCCACGACAGGCCACTATAATGTCAGGTTGGTCATGTCAGGAGTGCACCACTACGGGTCACTGTCGTGTTATGCTAGTTCCTTGTCATACTATGCCATGTACAATAGTCATTCCAAACATATTAAGTAAAATCAAGTTCATGACAAAAGGCGTAAGGATATAAAATGGGCGTAAAATATCTAATAAAATATCAATATACAGGACTATAGAAAAGCCAAGCTTAAAGAAATAATACCAAAACTTCAAGAGCCAATGGGTTAAGCAAGGGGTTGAGGGGAGCAGCGTACGAAAAGTCACGCACGCGGAGAGAGCAGCGTAGGTGAAAGTCACGCATGCTACAGGGAGCAGCTGCGTGAAAGTCACGCACGCTCAAGGGAGCAGCTGCGTGAAAGGCACGCACGCTCAAGGGAGCAGCTGCGTGAAAAGTCACGCATGCTCAAGGAAGCAGCTGCATGAAAAGTCACGCACGCTGAAGGAAGCAGCTGCGTGAAAAGTCACGCACGCTACAGGGAGCAGTGTACGTTAAGTCACGCACACTCAAGGAAGCAGCTGCGTGAAAGTCACGCACACTCAAGGGAGCAGCTGCGTAAAAAGTCACGCACGCTCAAGGAAGCAGCTGCGTGAAAAGTCACGCACGCTCAGAGCTGCGTACGCATAAAAACACGCACGCAGGGGCTGGGTCTTCTTCTCCATGGCTGAGAAGAAGCTCTCATGGCTCCAAAACTTCAAAACCTCATAACTTGGCCATCCGAACTCCAAATCCAGATTTCCAAAGTTCTAACCAGGGTGGAATTGAATGCTCTTCCACATGAAAACATCAAAACTCATAGAAAACCAACATAAATAGCTCAAACCATGCAAAATCCGAAAATAGGAAGAACTTAGATCTATGACAATAGGGGATCCAAATCACAAAAACCCAAGTTCTAATGTTGATCACCATGTCCTATTCTAGCAAATGGACAAGGAAGAGAGGGTTCTCATGTAGTGGCAAGATGCACTTACCTAAGGGTTGGTGTTGTGTTGAGGAAGGAGAAGAAGAAGAAGAAGAAAGAAATAAATGGTGGTTATGAGGAGAGAGAGAGGTAGGCGGGAATATAAAGAGAGGGAGTTGTGGTGGGGATGAGGGGTGTAGCATAGGGCTAGGGTGATCCAATGCACAAAAACCAAACCAAAACGAACTAACCCAATAAAACCGAGCCATGCCAAAACCCAAAATACGAGAAGTACTGAAATTCTACAAGCTGAAAAAAAATAAAATATATGCCAAAATCCAGGTACGAGTATAAATACGAAATACAGGAAATACGAGAAATGAGGGTGACAACTCTACCCACCTTAAAAGAATTCCGTCCTCGAAATTTAATCAAGGAGCTAGAGATTGCCACGACAAGCTACACTAAGCACAAGCAAGCTACACTAAGCAGTCCAATCATACAATCATACAATACAAGCAAGGAAGGGAAAATATAAGGCATAAGAAAGACATTATACCTCACGAGTCAAACAGGTAGGGATATCGCGATCGGATGTCGTCCTCACGCTCCCACGTTGACTCACCTAGAGAGTGATGACCCCAAGCAACACGGACTAATTTAATAGTCTTGTTCTTGAGTATCTTTTCCCTCCGATCCAATATAGACACGGGCCTCTCCTCATACGAAAGGTTGGTACCAACAACCAATTCCGAATGGTTTAGGATGTGTCTCGGGTCCGGAATATACCGTCGTAACTGGGATACATGGAATACATCATGCACCTCACTTAGCGACGGCGGAAGAGCGAGACGATAGGATACATCTCCTACTCGCTCTAGAATATCGAACGGCCCTATATACCTAGGACTAAGCTTTTCCCCGCATGCCGAAACGAATGACGTCGCGGTTAGGCGAGATCCTAAGGAATACATGGTCGCCGACAGCAAATTCTAAGGGACGCCGATGAGCATCGGCCCAATGGCACTGGCAATCCTGGGCAACTCGGAGGTGATCTTTGACCTTCCTGACCACTTCAACCGTCTGGGAAATCAACTCGGGTCCGAGCATCTGCCTCTCCACGACATCGTCCCATGCTAGCGGGGATCTGCACTTCCTGCCATAAAGAGCCTCGAAGGGTGCCATCTGGATACTGGCCTGATAACTGTTGTTGTACGAGAATTCCACCAGGTGTAGATGATTCTCCCATGAACCACCGAAGTCAAGGGTACAGGATCTCAACATATCCTCAAGAGTCTGGATTGTGCGCTCTGATTGACCATCCGTCTGCGGGTGATAAGCTGAGCTGAACTAGAGACGAGTCCCCAAACTCTTCTGCAAGCTGCGCCAAAAGTGTGATGTGAATCTTGAGTCCCTGTCCGAGGTGATGCTGACTGGCACACCGTGAAGCCTGACGATCTGCCTGAGGTACATATCTGCTAGCTGCGCCGTCGACTGTCCAACTCTGAATGGGAGAAAGTGTGCCACTTGGTAAGCCTGTCCACAATCACCCAAATAGCATCTCTGCCGGCCGGAGATCTGGGCAATCCGGTCACGAATCCATGGTTATATGTTCCAATTTCCATTCTGGGATCGGTAAGGGCTGAAGAAGTCCAGCGGGCCTCTGATGTTCAGCTTTTACCTGTTGGCAAACCAAACACGAGAGACAAACCGGGCTATCTCCCTCTTCATGCCATTCCACCAAAAATGCTGACGAATATTACGGTACATCTTCGTACCATCCGGATGAATAGAATACTGCGAACTGTGGGCTTCTGTCATGACTTCCTGTCTGATATCTCCACTGGGTACACAAAGACGAGTGTCGTGCCGAAGGGTACCGTCTTCATGGATACATAACTCTGGCCTTCTTCCTGCTTCACACTCTGCTCTGAGTCGCTGGATCTTGGAATCTGCTGATTGCGCCATCCGGATCCTCTCAACTATGCTGGACTGAACCTGTAGACTGGCCATCAATGCCACACTGGTTGGAAGAACTACTTCAATTCCCATCTTCTGAAGATCTGTCAATAATTCTGGTTGCGCCGTCAGGAGATAAACTCGGCTCTCCTGCTCAATGCATCTGCTACAACGTTGGCCTTTTCGGATGATACTGCAAATCCACATCATAATCCACCAATAGCTCGAGCCATCTTCTCTGCCGCATATTAAGGTCCTTCTGGGTGAAAACATACTCAGGCTCTTATGATCAGTAAGATCTCCACTCTATCTCCATACAAGTAGTGTCTCCACAACTTCAAAGCAAACACTACCGCCGCCAATTCCAAGTCGTGGGTCGGGTAATTCTTCTCATGATCACGAAGTTGACGTGATGCATAAGATATTACCTTCCCATACTGCATCAAGACACACCCCAATCCTCTGCCTGAAGCGTCGCAATAAACTGTGAATCCTCCAGTCCCAACTGGAAGGGATGAATGGAAGCCGTTATCAAACCTCGCTTCAACTTCTCAAATGATTCCTGACACTCTGCTGTCCAAACAAACGGCACATCCTTGCGGGTCAACTGGGTCATCGGCGCTGAAATCCTTGTGAAATCTGAAAACCGTCGGTAGTAGCCGCCAATCCAAGGAAGGCTGCGAACCTCTGCCACTGAGCTGGGTACCGGCCATGACTCGATAGCCACAATCTTCTGGGGATCCACTTCCACTCCTCCTCGGGTAATGATGTGACCCAAGTACGAAATATGATCGAGCCAGAACTCACATTTACTGAACTTGGCGTACAACTGATGCTCCCTAAGCGTCTGAAGGACGACTCTGAGATGCTGCTCATGCTCTGCTTCACTCTTGCTGTAGACCAGAATGTCATCTAGGACACGATCACAAATTGGTCCAAGTAAGGTATAAAAAGGCGATTCATGAGGTCCATGAATACGGCCGGCACATTGGTCGCTCCAAAGGGCATAACAAGGAACTCCCAATGTCCATACCTCGATCTGAATGCTGTCTTCGGGATATCCTGCTCTCTGACTCTGATCTGGTGGTAACCTGAGCGCAAATCGATCTTCGAAAATACTGAAGCCCCTCTGAGCTGATCAAACAAGTCATCTATCCTCGGAAGAGGGTATCTGTTCTTGATTGTCACCCGAATTCAAGGTACGATAATCAACACATAGCCTGGACGTACCATCCTTCTTTTTCACAAGAAGCATCGGGGCTCCCCAAGGTGATCCACTTGCACGATGAATCCCTTGGTCCTTAGTTCTTCAATCATCTTGTACAAAATCTCCAATTCTGAAGGTGCCATCCTGTAGACTCGCTCTGATACTGGTGCGTCCCGGGAATCAAGTCTATAGTGAACTCAATCTCCTGCTCTGGCGGCATCCCTGGAAGCTCCTCTGGAAAGACATCTGGAAACTCTTCAACTATCCGGGGTAACTGCACTGCTGCTACTACTGCCATCCGCAATGCTGGAAAAGATGGCTCCACTGCGCCTCCGGAAAACGAAACTCTGGCTTGTCGGGGATACTAAAGACAACCCTGCCAAATGGCAGTCTATCCTAGCATACTGGTTCCTCAACCATCCATGCCTAGGACTACATCATAGTCTGCCATAGGAAACTCTATGAATCTAGCGGGGAACTCCCTACCGCTAACTACGATCCGACACGAGGAAAACACTCGACTACTCCACAATACCATTACCATAAGTATATTGAGCCTCACTGATAATGACTCAGGCTCCAATCCTATCCGTGTCGCGAATCGTGCAGACATGAATGAATGCGATGCACCAGAATCAAACAATACCGAAGCTGGAAAGGAGTTGACGAGAATACCTACCACTACCTCACCTGGTACAACTTCTTCTTATAGCCATCATCATGGCCTGACCTCTAGCTGCGGGTCCCCTCTGCTGGAAACCTCTCTGCCTATTCTGGGTCTGAGCTTGGGCTTGTGCATACTGCTGGGAGTTTGTTGCTGGAATGCCTGAGACTGAGGCGACAAGGACCTCGAAGACTGATACTGCTGCTGCTGAACTGGTACTGGGGTCGGTCCTCTCACCGAAGAGCTAGAAGGTTGGATGCTGATGAACCACCCCTATTCGGGCAAGCCCCTATTCTATGATCTGCTGCTCCACACGCCAGGCACAATTCCTGTGCCCTGCGACAGTCTGCCACCACATGCCCTGGCTTCCCGCAATGAAACCTATCGCGGAAGTCTGCTTCTCTGCTTCTGCTGCTGCGGGTACGTCGGGGTCGAATGCTGAACCGACGTTACTGAGGCCGCGCCTCGGAGTTCCAATGGTCAATCCCCTAGCTGCCAGGGCTGGAGCTGATGATTGGTGCATCTGACTGTGGGACCGCTTCCTACCTCCGGTCCTATCCACAATCCTCTGGGAGGTATACTCATGCCTCCTATCTGCTCTTAAGACTGCATCGAACATCTGGTGCTCGAACTGCTCAACCGCCAACAAGATCTCCAAATGCAGTCCCTGCTGGAACCGCTGGGCCCTATCAAACTCGGTCGCCACCAAGGTGGGGCAAACCTACTGAGCCTAGAAAACTTCGATGCATAACTGTCGACTGTTCTGCCTCCTTGCTTCAAGTTGGTAAATCTGGTCTGCAGGTCGTACCGAGCCACAGCATCGAAATACTTCGTCTGGAATCCCTCTCTAAACACTGCCCAAGCAATGGGTGCCACTAACCCCATGGCTTGCGCTGCCCACCAACTGCGAGCCAAGTCCAACAACTGCAGCGTACCACCGCCACCTTCTCATTCTTGGGTGTCCTAGCTGCTTCCAGAATCACTTCGGTATCCTGAAGCCATGCATCCGCGGCAATCGCATCCTCGGTGCCGTCGAAGAAAGGAGGGTTCAATCCCTTGAAACTGTTCGCCGCTGGTTCCCTGGATGACGCCTCGGGTCAAACCATCTTGAACTGTCTGGTGCAGGGCGTCGCTTCGACGATCCTGGGGATATCAAGGTTCTGATGAGGCCTACTAAGTACCATCATCTGGCTCTACAGGCTGGACGGGCCGAACTGGTGACTCTCCTCCAGTAGGTATCACTCTGGAGGCTACCCCGGAATGCTGGGCTTGATCTCCGGGTTTGCTGCTGATCCACGGACGTGCTCCACCTCATCGATCGGTAGGACCAGGTACAGTGCCGCTGAAGAAGATGACACAGGGAACAATAAGGAAAGGACCAGGACAGATCAATGATACAAGCATGTAATCAGGCAAGAATTTCAGGGATTTGAAAATACGGGCGGAGATCAAGGGCGAATACTGATTGAGACATCTATTCGGTAAACCCTCATATTTCTTGATTGACAAGACCTGCATGGGCTAACCACTTAAACCATGTCACCCCCAGAACCAGAATACTGGAGAGCGGGGGCAGACATAGCCAGCTACGTATATTGAAATAGAATACATCTCAACTATACGGTCACGGCTGTCTAGATATGAGGGTTTACTACAAGCCAACAGTCTCTTAAGGTCAAGCCTATTGTCTCAATCTCAAGCAATAATATAATTACAGATGTGATCATTAAATATACAATAAAAGGTGTCCCAAATATTACATATCAGCTGATCATGAAGCTAGTCGTACAAAATGTTAGGACTAGCGAGAGTTTAAGTCATACATGATCAACCCTAGGATTTGTTAATCATGTTTACAGCCCGTAGGCAGACAGTAAGTAAAGTGCATCGAGCTAACAGGTGCTCGTCGGCTAAACGCCTCAAAAGAATAAATTTACAATAGAGTGAGCGAAACAAAATAGAAAACCCACTCGTAGCCCGGGTTCCTTCTAGTGTTCACCATTGGGCTGGAAGCTTGGTAGATCCTCGGGAGCTGCTCCGAAATCGGCCTCACAAAACCAGCTGGGTCAACCCCAGAAAGAGCAAGTGCCACAAGGGGCCACGAAATAAGAACAAACCAGCATTAACACAAAAGATATATAAAAACTAGAATTTACAAAAAAACATGGCAGAGTGATATACGACGAGTAACCATGGAACTATTCAGATAGCCAGGTTACAACCCGTAACCAAACAAGGACCGGGGTTGTAACCCTTCATCTGAACAGAGCTTGGTTTCCCACCATTTATCGGCAAGATAAGTAATGTAAGTAATCAAGACAGGGAGCAAATCTGTACTGGATCAAGCCATGGCTAACTGGTTATACCTCATTCAATCAATCACGGCCAAGCAGATACTACGGCTTACTACTTTAACTAACTAGGGTTATCACAGGCTTAATTACTAACAAGATGCAGTGAGATTGTTCCACAGCCACAAGCCCTGCAGACCATCCAGGCTACCCAGGACGAAAGATTAGGGTTAATTTAGGTGGGTACATCGTCCGGGAGACAAATGTACCCTTAGGTGACTTAGAGGGTGCAACACTCGACGGTTGCGCTAGAAATGTGCCCTACTCGATGGCAGGCTACAGATCCCAAGAGCGCCCAGGTAACGGGATTGTTAGCTGTGTCATCTCTTCATGACTACTGTATTCTAGTTATTAACCTAATTCATTTTAGTAGGTACTCCGACCGTGGTACTCAGGAGTCCCATCCTAGACATGATGCGAGACTGGACAAGTGGATTTAAAAGCAAGCAAGAAAGAACCACCCACGGTGTCAAGACAAGTCAAGTTAAGTTTCAAGATAAATCATGTCAGGGTACTTGTCAGGAGTGCGCCACGACAGGCCACTATAATGTTAGGTTGGTCATGTCAGGAGTGCACCACTACGGGTCACTGTCGTGTTTATTCTAGTTCCTTGTCATACTATGCCATGTACAAGTCATTCCAAACATATTAAGTAAATCAAGTTCATGACAAAAGGCGTAAGGATATAAAATGGGCGTAAAATATCTAATAAAATATCAATATACATGACTATAAAAAAGCCAAGCTTAAAGAAATAGACCAAACTTCAAGAGCCAATGGGTTAAGCAAGGGGTTCAGGGAAGCAGCGTACGAAAAGTCACGTACGCTGAGAGAGCAGCATAGTGAAAGTCACGCACGCTACAGGGAGCAGCTGCGTGAAAGTCACGCACGCTCAAGGGAGCAGCTGCGTGAAAGTCACGCACGCTCAAGGGAACAGCTGCGTGAAAGTCACGCACGCTCAAGGAAGCAGCTGCGTGAAAAGTCACGCACGCTGAAAGAAGCAGCTGCTGAAAAGTCACGCACGCTACAGGGAGCAGTGTACGTTAAGTCACGCACACTCAAGGAAGCAGCTGCGTGAAAGTCACGCACACTCAAGGGACAGCTGCGTGAAAAGTCACGCACGCTCAAGGAAGCAGCTGCATGAAAAGTCACGCACGCTCAGAGCTGCGTACGCATAAAAACACGCACGCAGGGGCTGGGTCTTCTTCTCCATGCTGAAAAGAAGCTCATTAGGCTCCAAAACTTCAAAACCTCATAACTTGGCCATCCGAACTCCAAATCCAGATTTCCAAAGTTCTAACTAGGGTGGAATTGAATGCTCTTCCACATGAAAATATCAAAACTCATAGAAAACCAACATAAATAGCTCAAACCATACAAAATCCAAAAATAAGAACTTAGATCTATGACAATGGGGGCTCCAAATCACAAAAACCCAAGTTCTAATGTTGATCACCATGTCCTAATCTAGCAAATGGACAAGGAAGAGAGGGTTCTCATGTAGTGGCAAGATGCACTTGCCTAAGGGTTGGTGTTGTGTTGAGGAAGGAGAAGAAAGAAGAAAGAATAAATGGTGGTTATGAGAGAGAGAGGTAGGTGGGGATATAAGAGGGGGAGTTGTGGTGGGGATGAGGGTGTAGCATAGGGCTAGGGTGATCCAATGCACAAAACCGAACCAAACCGAACTAACCCAATAAAACCAAGCCATGCCAAAACCCAAAATACGAGAAGTACTGAAATTCTACAAGCTGAGAAAAAAAAATATGCCAAATCCAGGTACGAGTATAAATACGAAATACAGGAAATCGAGAAATGAGGGTGACAAAACCCCCTAAATTTTACTGTAATTTTTTTAAATAAATTTATCGATTTTTTTCGTTTTTGTTTTTCGTAATTGTACGTCGCGTACAAGTTCACATTTTTCGTATTTGTACGTAGCGTGCAAAATTGCGAGATGGTATATATTTTTATATACAAATATTTTATTAAAGAAATTCTTTGTATAGAAAATATGTATTTTATTTTTATTTATTGTGTCGCGTCGAGATTGCCAAACCTTTATTTTTATTTATTATAAGAAGGCAATTTTATTTTATGATACAAATATAAGTGATAATTTAGAAAACTATTGCTTTAGGTCAAATAGACTATTTTGTGCAGCGACATGAAATTTATTTCATTGTCCACCTTGATATTTTTCGAAACTAATTGTTTGTTTATTTATAAAAATGTATTCCAAATATTTAAGTTTTTGTGAATTTTGAAATTATTTATTAATATATTTTTATTATTACAAAAATTTATTTTGGAAATTGTTTAATTTAATATTTAATTAATTTATGATGATTAAATTGGAAAAGATTATATTGGCCTTATTTTAAAATAGCTTTAAATTAAAAACAAGTTTTATCTAGATTGATTTGGATTCGACAAATTTATTTAAATCGATTTGAATAATTATGTAATTATCTAATGGAAATTTAATCCTTCCAAATCCTTATCCTAATGGGATTCCCACCTCCTATAAAAAGAGAGGCACTTGCCCTCTTTTCTCCACAAATTTTTCCACAACTTTACTCCAGAAATATCCTCCATCCAAAAGTGTGCGTGCATCGTGTCTGTGACCATCCAAATTCTTATTCCATCTATTACAATTACATTATTTTCTGTGTCGGACACACCCGACACGATACATCAAATTCCTAACCCTACCATTAGCCCCCATCTTGTCGCCGACTATTTCCTGCACGACCCCGACAACCACCTTCGCCCCCATCACCATCTCGCCGTCGACTTCACGACAACCAGCCTCCTGCCTCATCACCACCCCGCTGCCATCAACACCGACTGCCACGCCACCACCTCCGACCAATCCCAAACGCGGCTACCCGACCTCCCCGTCCAACCGAACACTCGGCCCCTGAGCAATTCCACCACCACTGCCTCAGAGTCGACCCCTAACCCCTGGCCACCAGAGTACCACCACCATCTCTACCCCCGGTCGCCACCACTAATACCAAAGAATCACCGCCACCACCGCCACCAAACCACCACCTCCACCATTGCCATCGGCCACCCCAAACCGACCATCACTCACAAAAATAAACCACCACAAATAAAACCCCCTTTACCTGTCCTCCATTCGTCGCGCTCTCCTCCTCCAGACCGACAAAATTACACGATACTTCGATTAGCGAGCACCACCCTCTCCGCCTTAGCAACCGCCTCCAACACCGTGCTCCGGCAGCGCCAGTTGCGTCCGTCTTGCTCCTGGCACCATGTCGCTCTTGGCCTCGTCCTCGCCGTGATGGGCAGCGCCGGATCCCCTTCGCCTCGAGCCACCGACGTCGTACGCACGGACGGCATTGTGAAACGCCACACACTCGGCCAGAGCATCTTCTCGAGCAGCCCGTGCATCCCGTCCACCACCGGTGCCCCGCACCGAGCAGTCCTCCCACAGTAGGACCTGGCCTCCACCGAATCCTCCCTCTCCCTCGCTCACCGTCGTCGCCGGGGACTCCCCCCCT
>JANAVB010038883.1:0-19177 GCA_029216955.1 Iris pallida
ATATATATACTATATATATATATATATTATATAATATATATATATAGATATATATATATATATATAAACACACACACACCCCACCACACAAACACACACATTCTCACCACTCTCATCCTCATGACACTAATCCTCACACAACACAACACATCAAATATATACACACACAAGAATATATAATTATTATATATATTATATATATATAGTATATATATATATAATATATATATATATATATATATATATATATATATATATATATATATACCACTCTCTAAGGATTAAATCCTAATAAATCATCAACCTATTTTTCTAGGGAAAACCCACAAATTTGTGGGCAAATGGTAGAAAATCTTCTCCTCTCCATTTAATGTGAATGAACTAAACGCAAAAGAGAATTAAATGAAGAAATTAAAGCTTACCTAGGTTAGGGTTGGTTGGAGGAAGAAGCTTGGAAAGAAAATGAATTTGGAAGAGAGAGAGAGTGTTGCTTAGTGGAGAAGAAAGGGGGGGGGGGGGGGCTAGTCATGGCCGGCCAAGGCTTGGCATGGTGAGGGGCACTTGTAATTACAAGTTTGCCCCTCCCTAAGCCTAATGTTGATTAAATTCCAAATTAGGTTTAGGAAGTTGCTAAAATAATTAAAATTATAATTAAACTAAATTACTCATGGGGCACTAGTCCAAACTCTTAAACCCTAAAGTTTAGTATGGTGGGCCATGGTTAGCTAACATGCTAATTACAGCTCAAGTCGAAATTCACCGGGGTCCCGAATTAACTCGGAATGCGATGAAATTCGAACCCGACTCCTATAATAATTAAATAATAATATTCATGAAATAAAATTCCCAAAATATTATAAAATAGAAAATTATCATTGTACTCCTAACTGGAAAAAGTGAGGGTGACAATGCTTAAGCTTAGGGTTTCTTTGAGTCAACCCAACCCCTATATATATTCTCTTCCTCACTCTCTCTCTCCTCATTCACTCTTCTCATTTCTTTTCCTCCCAACCAATAGGCAAGTACATCTTGCACCAAATGGAAAGATTATTGCATTTCATTTCTTTATTTTTCTTTGATATTATTTGTCTATATTGTTCTTCTCTTCATTCTCTACAAGTTTAGTTCTTGGAGTTTTTGATTTTAATGGCTAGTTTGGTATAGATCTAAGTTTCTAAAACTAGGGTTCTATGGGTTTCCATGGTTTTGATCTATCAAACTTGGTTGTTTTCGAAAACTAATGGTCCTATGTTGTAGAAAATTCAATTCTATCCAATTTTGACCTTTGAAAAGTTAGATTTCGACTTGATTTGAGAAAGTTATGGCCAAAACAATTTTGGTCAAACTTCTATGTTCATCTGTCCTGATTCTGGCAGGGACGATGAATAGTGTCTGGCCGCATAAGAATTTCTGGCCGCATGATCATTTTTGAGCCGCATAAGAATTTCTGGCCGCATGACCATTTCTGGCCGCATAAGAATTTTTGAGCCGCATAAGAAATTTTGAGCCGCATAAGGCTGATTTTTGGCTGATTTTAATTATTTGATGCTTTTTTGACTGATTTGTGGCCAGAATTTCTCCAAACTTCCAACATGAAAGTTGTAGATCTTTGTCTTGGCTTCAAGGACCTTCATGTCTCACTTTAACCAAAATTTATATGTGACTTTTATGTCACGAGGGGTCCACGTGACTTCCTGACTTGACCATGTTCCTGACCTGATTGCCTGTATACGTGCTGGTACATGTTCTAAGTGTGTATTGAGATACAATATTAGTATGCACTGCGGTGCCATTTAATGAGTGCACTGAGGTGTGACTCTACATGCTAAGTGATCATTCGTGTTATATGTCAATACATATGTACCTTCCAGCACAGTCATGGTAATTGGTTAGTAATAGTATCGTGGTATGTTGTTTGTTGTTTGAAGCATTACACTAAGCATGAATCTAGATTGAGCCGATGTGGATTCATACTTAGGGTACACGTACTATGGTACGACATATAGGAGGATGACCATGTGACCACAACATGTAATTCCAATATCGAGATAGGGTTAATCTAAGCAACTTAAATTGGTTAGAAGCATTGGGAGGGAACAGAATCTCGAGATCGTACGTCACCAGCCGCCCTGGGTCCCGTCTTGGCGCGTCGGGTTGGCCGCCTCGGATACTGTATAGTCATCCGTACTAGTGGAGTACAGTATCTGATTTGTGACTGCCGAGCCAGCTCTTCCTATAGGAGAGCTGGAACCGTTACTGCTTATTCTAGCGCGGTGGCCTTTCGAGGGACCGGTGCAATTTCGTGCTTGCTTATATATAATGGTTTGGCTAGCCCTGCTGGAATGCGATACGATCTGAGGATTCCTATATATATATATATATATATATATATATATATATATATATCTATATATATATATATATTGCATTACTGGTATAATCCAGACAAATCATGGAAAGCCGTAGGATTGATTGGCCGCTTGTAAGCTGACTTGTTTGTGATATGTTTTTCTTCTGTTAGCAACTGAGGAACATGGACTATCGTGGTGCGTGGTCCAACCCATGTCCTTGTTTGGTTGTTGGGTTGGGCTATTGTGCTGCGATAGGCTATGGACCGAAATCGCGAATCAGAAGCCCTTTTACCTGCCCATGGTTATAGGATATATCTTATCCCGGCACGATATTGGCACCGTTTGTCCTTGTTTGGTTGTAAGGGTGTCGTATTGTCTCGATGATATGGTATAAGCCTATAGCTCGTGAATCAGGTCTTATTTAACTCATTGGATTTATCTCACTCTTTTGTGCTCCCTTGTGGTACTTGCTATTCGGGGCCTGACCCCGCTGGTTTTGTTTGGCCAGATCTCGTAGCAGCTCCAGAGGATCCAGCCTTCCACCCGAACAATGGTGCACACCAGGAGTATGGGCGCCAGGGACCATGAGTGGGTTTCTTCTTCACTGCTGTGATATTTTCTATTTTGTACTTGACGTTTAGCCACCGGCACCTGTTTAGCCGGCAGTTCTGGACATTAGTTTCCTTTTACATAATTGTAATTAAATCAGACTGCAGCTGACTACGGTTATGTACTATTGACTCTCGGTACTAGCTCATCTTTTTGTAAAAGCTATGCTCATGAATCATTTTGATGAAGCGTCGGGGACGCTTACTGCTTTGTCTTATATGATCATTATTTACTGCTTCTTGTTTTGATTGATTGAGACATAGATGCTCTGTGGGACCATAGGAGACCTGATTGTAGCATGCACCCCTAGTCTCTTACAGCCACGATCGCCGTATGACGTGTATATACCTCATACGGTGTAGCTGGCCTAGTCCGTCTCAGTATTTCGGTACTGGGGCGTGACACGAACGCTCCCACCGGAAATCGATCAGGACCACTAGGCTAGAGGTCATTTGCTATATATATATATATATATATATATATATATATATATATATATATATATATATATATATATATATATATAATTTTGGATATCCGAATACGTATTAGCAATTTAAAGTTGGATCGGATATTAACGGATTCGAATGCCTTAATATCTGAATTCGTATCCGAAAAAAAGATAATATCTAAAAAAATTCAGATATCCGATATACAAAATTTTGGATAATATTCGAAAGTTTGGATACATAATCGAATCAGATTCGAATTTTCAACTATCCATTGACATGTCTATGTTCATCTAGCAAGCAACAAGGTGGTTGGGGGTTTGTGTGGGGGGGGTGGGGGTGGGGGGGGGTTGGGGGGGATGAAAAGTAGGTTTTGGTTTAAATATAAGAAGATGGAAAGAACATGATTGTCGCACTAAAATATCAGCATCGAGAACTTTTTTATATCAAAATTTGAGAAGTAGTTGTTTAAATAGTTAGTCCTCACTATCACCACAGCTCAAGGTGTTGGATGGGGCGGTCTGGGCGACCCGGGCCCAGGTCAAATCGGGTTTGACTGGACCTGGTTCGAACTGGGCTCAGACTGTTTGTGAAAGCGGGCCGGCCCGGACTAACCCGGAGGAGGGGAGGCTGGATCCAGCCTGGACTCGGGGTCTAGTTGGGTCTGGCCGGGCTGAACCGGGCTTGGGCCGGGCCGGTTCAGCATTGGACCGGACAACCTTGTTTATGGTCTAAAAAAATGATTTGCTTTCTAAAAATAGTATGAATGACCAAAAAAAATCGCAAGTACAAAAAAATAGTAAAATAAATTTATTTTACTTTTACCATTTATGTTTAAAAAAAGTACAAATTAGATAATACATAAACTGTGATTAATGACTAATACATAAACTGCGATTAATGATTAATACATAAACTGCGATTAATGACTAATACAATATTACAAAGACTCATACAAGATTACTAGTACATAAACTGCGATTAATGACTCATACAAGATTTCTAGATGTTGATACATGATTTTAAATGTCGATGTAGCTTCCCTATACCATGGCTATCAGGGCCGGCCCTGGCCCAAGGCGGTCAGGGCGATCACCCAGGGCCCCATAAATTTGGGGGGCCCAATTTTTTTTTTAAAAATATATATATATATATTAGTAATCTTGTATCGTAGATAGAACTAATACGTAATATGACGCCACTTTATCACAAAACAATTGTGGTGTAGTGTTAACATATTAAACTTGCACACAAGAGGTCTTAGGTTCAATTATTTGCTACAACATTTTTAAATTCTACTTTTTAGTTCAATTTTTTAATATTATATATGGGCCCCATCTTAAAAGTTTGCCTAGGGCCTCCATGAACTCAGGGCCGGCCCTGATGGCTATGGTCTCATTTTAATCGTTTTCTACAATACAAACATTCAACAAGAACTTTAGTGGAGTATCTTCTTTCGGTACCGTCACTTGCACGCTCATTGTAAACTCTGCTAAAATGATGCAAATTTTTCGAATCTGATTCAACTCTTCTTGCGGTGCTGGTTGAGGTTGCGGTTGCCGGTTGTGGTGCAGGTTGTGGTTGCTGATCTTGCGGTTGCTGCACTAGTTGATCATTATCCATGATATAAATCGTCTCTTCACAGTTTGCTTGTAAAAATTGTAGAGGAAAGAAATTGGTGTGATTAAGTTTGAAGATTTATGGCCTATTTATAGATTTTTTTTTGTACAAAATGACCTATTTTACCCCCAAAAAGAGTTGTTATAAGAGATATTTTAGTCATTTCCAAGAAAATGACCAAATATCCTTAAACGGTCTAAAAACAGCAAGTAAAATGGAGGTAAAATGGTCATTTGGCATCCAACGTTTGAAAAACTTAAAAAAAAATTCAAAATCGGCCGAACCGGGTCTTGGACCGGGCCGGTCCGGGTCGACCCGGTCGGAATAGGCGGGTTTGACCGGCCCGAACCTGCGTTCAAACCGGGCCGGGCTAGTGGGTCGGGGGGCATAACCCAGCCCGGACGAGTTTGGGGGCGGGTCGGCCGGTCCGGATCGTTAACCGGGCTCGGGCTGGCCCGGACCGGGTTTGACCTGGCCGGTCCGGACCGGGGACCGGGCCGCCCGACCCAGTGAACACCTTGAACCACAGCTCTATAGTTTTGGTGCTGTAACAATAATTTTAAAATAGTATCAAATCAGTCCATGTTGAAATCATTTAACATTCATTTTAAATAGATTTTAGGATTATTTACACTAACTATCCTAAACTAATTACACTGACCCCCCCATTTTATGTTTATTACATGGGGTATCCCTACTTTATGATAAAAAAAAAAAAGTTATAACATTAACTATCACTATTTTAAATATATTTTTTCAGGAAGGGTGGGTCAGTGTAATTAGTTTAAAAATAGGAATACTTCGTATTATAAGTCCAAAATTTAGAATTAGTTAGTATAAATAATCTTATATTTTAACTATATCCCAAAAGACATTCAGCTTGCAAGAATAGAGTAATAGAATAACAGACATTTAATTTCTTGTCCCAAATACACATTCAACCAGCAGGCTGGAAGAACATATTAAAATAATATAAACATTTATACAAAAATCGAGTAATAGAGTTCTAGCATTGGTACTTCAACAATTCATATTTCTTATGCTTTGAAACTCTTTTAGGTAAATAACTAGTTTTGGGGCCTTTTATAAAAAAAAAAAAAGATGTAATGAACTTAAACGTAAAAATTAGTAAGTGGAAACTTTTGTTTTCATTTGCCGGACGAAAATGCGGTTGTCTGGATTTGCTTTGTCGTCGGTGTTGTAAGCGGTGATGTGTGGTGTGCCTCATGAGTAGTAGTAACCGTGGCGGGCGATGATTCGTTGAGATTGGCAGTTGTTCGTTGGTGTAGGTTAAGGAAACATAGATGGCGCGTCTTTGCGGTTGCATTGAAGTTTTGTTGCTTCTACAGTTCCGTGACGGTTGAAGAGTCTCTGTAGCGGCAAACTGCTCCCACCTATTATTAATAAATATATGTATTTTACACGTATAATAATAATGTATAATAAAAATATTATTTAATTATAGTTAAATATTTTTTTAACTCATGTGGTTAAGGTAGGAGATATTTTCTTGTTTGGTTGAGTTCGATTTTCCATGTTGATATATAACAATTTTAAACTTTTTTCAACATTTGTTTACATAATTTATTTATTTTTTAAATAAAATAGACCATGATATACAAACGGCTTAGACGGCTCACTTTTGAGCCGTTTTGAAGCCTCGTTATATAGTGGAAGATGGAAGATTTAGTAAAGTTTTGTAACTTAACATTTGCATTCTTGAATCTTGGCACAACTTTTTTTAACAATGAAGTTAAGAAAAAATTGCTTTACATTTTATTCTCAGAAAATTTTGTAGGAAGAAAGAAAGTTCAGAAAAAATAGATACAAGCTCAATAATTTCATCAGACCTACTGATGGAATTTAGACACAACAAAGACTACTACAAGGAGAATTGCTCTGCTCTCTTTTTTCCGTTCACGTAAGAGAACATAACTTCATGATTGATGTTTTCGAAGTTAACTACATATGTGAGTTGTCTCGTGTGTTTAAACACAATGCTTCTTCACTGATGCACTAGAAACTTGCTTGAGGCAAAATCTGATGCACCAAGATAATTGAATCTCCTCCATCCATTCTTCCAAACTTTTTTGTCTATACAATTTTTTTCTTTATTTATATGTATAAAGAAAATTGAATCTTCAAAGTATATAGTTCGTGTACATATTTCCTTTGATAGTTTTACATTTGCCCATAAATATTAAAATTTAAAAAGAAACTATTATTCCTTTTATCCCAGTAGTAGCCTAGCCTATGTTTTACTTGAAAAGTTTGCACAGTCGGTGGTTAAAATAGTCAATTGACACCAGGGGTGAGTTAAAAGACGTCTGGAAACAGTAAAAAGTATAAATCAATACACTAACCACACCTTAAAAATCATGTTTAGATCATGTCTCAATCATATGGACATAAAAGCATCAATGGTTTGTTGATCACTGTCCCAGTACCGTCCCTGAGTCACGAGACTTCAGCTTTGATGTCCTTTTACATTCCAAAACATTATTAACAAATAAACAACGTTTGAATAATTTAACGGTAAACTAAAGGAGCCATCATAAATAAATCAAGAGAATCAAATTGATGCAACTTGTTCCCTTGCATAAACAGAAGGATACATACACAAAGTGCCACTGTTTCTTTTTTTCGCCAAAGCAACAAGCTCTCACAAACTGAGTCGATCATCCTTAAAAACCAGCTAGAATTGGACAAACATAATTTAGAAATAAGGGAATTCCATTACCAACACTCGTAAATGTAGGTCAAAAAATAAAACCAGGCACTTATCCAACAAAAATACATCTCGAGGCAAATCCAAGTTTGCTAGCAAAAAGGCTCAAGGTCGCACGGCAAGCTGCTCGGAGAAGCTCGTGACCATCATCAGAAGTAGAGTTCGAGGTATCTGGTTTTCACCCTTCTGTCAGATCTAAGTAGCTTGCGGAACTCGAGACTGAAAGTTCTTCCTGAGAAATTCAGAGATCTTTGCGCATGCAGCACGACCACCTCCCAAACAGTTGAATAGTCCCTCACTGGAAAACAATACAAGAATTATACATAACTTAATAACAATATTGCAAATATACCTAAATAGACTTTCTGAGAAGAAAAGCCATACAAGGCTACAAGTTTCTCTCTCCTAAACATCTAAAATACATGCAACTGCACTATATAAAAATTTGTAAATATAAAGACCGAATACATAAGATTTATGGTTCTCAACCATGAAAATCCTTCTATTCATGGCGTTTTTAAGTAGAGTGAAACCAGGAGGCGGATCAAGAAATATAAAGTGGGGTGGGTTAGGTGTGGGCTAACTCCTACAAAAAAAAAAAAAAAAAAAATATGAAAAAGGGGGGGAAATGTTTGGGGTGGGCTCCTGCCCACCCCACCCAATACTTGGATCTGCCCCTAAGTGAAACATGGTAAGTGGTGTATGTTCACAATTACATGATCAACCAATAGGTCACATGCTAAAAGATGAGGTTCAATGATCCCATCGATTCCACCCAACTCTACAGTACCCTCTTATACTAGAGCACAATTGTTCAAATGATACAAAATTAGCATAATTGTTCAACTAGCAAACCCATTTATGACTATCAAGCACGGAATCCAACTCTTCAAGAATTTATGAATCGTGGATGAGATGACAGATTGTGTGAATCTACGGTTTTTCAAGTACGAGATTTGCCCCTTATTGAAATTTATACCTCGAAGCATGCAGACTTCTATATTGATGTGCTTTAAATGGTATATACATGAGAAATGTGTGGGTTTACATTTTGTATGGTCTACCATTAATTCACATGCTAATGCTTGGACCAAACCCTACACAACATGCCATAGTTTTATTTAGTTTGGGTAGTTTATGTTTGCTGAAAACCACATTTCTCTGACCATAAGTTAAAATGGTATGAAAGAATAGTCCACACTCCAGAAGGATATATAAGCATCAACATAGTTCACTGTCCAGAAGGATATAAGCATCAACATAGTTTATGCCAATACCCAAGATAGTTTCTAGGGGAGAATGTATCGACCTCCAAAACTAACGGTTACCCACTTAGCTCCTCAACCAGAAACATAGTTTGGAAAAGAAAAAGCACATTATCAAAATCTCCTTTAAGCCTTCAGGTTAAGAGTGAAAAATTTTAACTCACAAGTGGAGAAAGGTTTCAGTGAAGAAGATTTCGAGGGGGTAAAATTAATCTCTGATCAGCCACAGGGGTCATAACCAACCCCCCCCCCCCCCCCCCCCCAGCACACCCACCACCACGCACATTCTAGTGAATTATGTTGTTTACCAGCTATGGAAGGGTAACGTCAATGGTAATATGAATGAGTGCTAACTCCTAAAGATTTCAATGATGCTTATTGGCCTTGTGGAGGAAAACATGCCAAGAGACAATAGCTGCAGAGGTAGAGTTCAAAAAGGGCTTAATATAATTTGCAGAAAACTGTGCATCTGAATTTCTTAAGGCTGCTTTTGCTTGCTAGGAGAGCGAGGGAAAGGAAAACAAGGAAGTATTTCATGTAGTAATGGGACGTTTTCCTTTCCCTCATTTTCCACCAAACTAAAACAACCTAAAAGTATGTGTCAAAAAAACCATCAAACTTGAATACCAACTACAATATCTAGATAAGATAGAAGACATGACATATATTTGCAGTAGGGATGCATATTGTGGTATTATTTGTAAGAATAGCACATTGGGGATGAACTGCATATTGAAGAGAGAGTACATACATTCAAATTCAAGCCTAAATTTATACTAAGAAATTATCTGAAACTAAAAGATTCTCATGTGATAACTATAGTCAGCAGCAACATTAGAGAATGGACTTTCGTACATTATAATTTCATTAATAAAAACTAACCATTTAACAGTTGCAAATTTAACAAGTAATACATGTTAAAACTTTAACAGGTATCAATTTCTTAATTTGACATTATTGTGGATAATTGAGTTGTTAAGATAGATTGATTTTTTTCTAAACAGATTTCTTAGTATGCAATTAGTTCAAAATAATCTCTAGGCCACTAATTATTTGTTACAAAATGATATATGTGAGCTACTAGATTTAGTTTCATGGATTTGGATAACAATAAGAATGAGAAAGGAAACAGCTAAGCTACTTCTTAGTAATTGCTGATTTAGGGCATGATTCTGACTCTAAATTTACAAGTTTTTCAGAAATGTTCTACTGCTCGTTTTCGAAGAGAAAATTTAAAAGTTCAAGTAAAACTTGCTAAAGGGGCATGAACGGATACATGCGGAAGTTGAGAGGGGATTTGCAGATTTTACCTGATATCGCCCCATGGGTGGCAGAAGTTATAACCCCATGCTCAACAGGGTCATCCTCTCCAACTGACGGTGTTTTAGGAAGAACTGAAAGAGGGGCATTTGGAAAGACCAGGTAAGCAAACGCCTGCAACTTCTGTGATGTTACAAAAAGGATGTCAATATCCACAATAGCATATATGTTATAAACTTATAATAAAAGGAACTGTGTCTGTATTACAAGAAATATTTGTATTAAAAAATATGAATGGTTAGAATTACAGTGAATGTTGACTACTCATTCTATATGCAAATTGGGGATCAACATGGCCTTTATGAAAAGAAAGTAAATAATCCAAAAGGTAATAAAAGACCCTATTAATAGCTGGTGGCGAAGATGTAACTAAATACAGCGTGTAAAGTACAAACATGCTTAGTCAACAATATCACATATTTAGTTTAGACAACAGAAGAACAGTGCATCTAATAAAATTTCGGTCATGTTTTTCTTACAAACTTAAAAGCAAGCACCTACAGACTGTTACAGCTGCTTGAAGAGAAACAAATCACCTGCTCTTCTACCAAGGTGGGATCTAAAATTAGTGATCCACTCTCTGTCAACCCACAACAGATTGCAACTGCAGTAATTGATAATGTAAGTTTTTTTTTCTGAAGATATACATGGAAATACAACTGAGATGGAAATATAAGATTACCAGCAAGATGCTTCAGAGGAATTCCAGCATCCACAAGTGCAGCACAAGATGCATTTATTGCACATGGGAGAAGCTGGATCTTTAATCAAGGAACTTGTATCATCAAACCCCATGTTGACATGTAAGAGATTTTTTACAGTAAACTACTAATTATAACCTCTAAAGCTAGAGGTGGAAGAGTTGTGAAAAAGAAATAATTATGTAGTCCCAGAAGGCTCATGGCAGCGAATTACTTACACTTAACTATTTACGGAATTAAGTCCGGGAGTATTGAGTCTATTGACAAGGAATTCGGTATTCTCTAGAGTGTAGAACTATTACACATTGTGACCGATCTCTTCTAGGTACAGAGCTTCTTAGTCTGAATGGCTAAAGAAAAGGCAAAGTATGAGTATGGTCAACAACCATGCTGACATGTTTAACTCATATACTACCACTTTCAAATACGGATATAATGTATTTTGAAGTAACATTGAGAAAATCAGCATCTATACAGCAGTTCAGAGAGGACATGAAAAGCACTGATATAGGTGCTTGAAAAAAGGTATCAAATTCCTGAAGCTAGATTTATTAACACTTAACACGCTCAGCTAACCTCCAAGTTTATCAAATGAGGCAGTTTATGAGTTTCAAAGAGATCCCATGGAAATAGACTAACATCAGATATGTGCTTCTAAGTATGAGAGGAACAGTCTTCTGAAAACCTTGAGAAATTTAGATAAATAAATAAATAGTGATCATTATATGTAAATGTCTAAAAATAAAGCTACATGAATACAATGTAAAGAACCTGGAGGATACAGCACCGTCATCAGCAACAACCTGAAAAAGAGAAGCACATGAACCTAAATTGGTTGTTCTAAATATAAATAGCAATAAGAGGCTGTCAAGTAAAATAAGATCAACGTAGAAAATATCAACACAAAAACTATGAAGGTCATAGCTGAGGTTTATTAATCAGATGGCAAAGGTATGTGATATTGCAAGAATTATGATGTGAATCGACCTATTCGATTCACAAAAGATTTGTAGAAAAGAGAAACAGAGAAAGATAATGATCTTTTTGTGAGAAATGAACAAACTCCCAACTTTGGTGGACGGACAAAGTCTAAATCCTTCTTATTGATACTTGAGAGTTTCTTCTCAATACAAGCATGGAAAATAAAAGATGGCTAACCCTAGTTTTTATAGGGAAAAACAAAGGCTTAATTAAGGAAGGGTTATTATTGGTGAAAGACCAAAATAATCCTTGGCTTAATTAAGGAAGGGTTATTATTGGTGAAAGACCAAAAATAATCCTTCCTGACTAAAATAGGAAAATGACTATTAAGGAAAATGACTATTAAAGAAGGGTTATTATTGGTGAATAATCCTTCCTTACTTTGTGGTCCGCCCACATCAAATTAACCAGTTGATAGATCCAGTTATTTCTGATGCCAAGAGGACAAAAAACTTTAAAACATTTGTACAAATAGTATTTCTACTCATGTTTAATTTAGTTCACTAACCAAAAAGGTCATTCTTTTTAAAATTAATTGCTCAATAGGTGATAAGGAGTGACAGTATAAGCTGCTTACCAGATGCGTTATTAATGTAATGTGATACAACTGCAATTGAAGAAGCTGCATGGACTAGGGTTCAATGGCAATACTACAGAAGAAGATGGCCCATAATAGAGCTGAATGGAGTAATTAAATTCCTGTAGCACACCCCCAAATGTTGGAAGAAACGGTTTGTGTTCTTGTGTTGGGTCCACAAGTAACTTTATAGAACACTCCTTTTTTGGATAGGAATTAGTTCCTCAGCACGATACTAACAGAATTAAGTGCATAGGAAGAAAATAATGTCTGCCCGTTGCCCACAAATTGGTAATAGTTTCTATTAAAGGTATTAGTCCTAAGCACATTTAACCATGAAACAGGAAGAATAGGCTCCAAAGCACACTTAAAGGCCCACATGACAAGGAGTTTCATCTTTTAACCAACCAAAATCCATCCAAAGTAAAGGTAACCAATTAAGAACAGAATAATGGGCATGTTCCATGCATGTGCATGAACATAAAGGCACTTTTTATTAAGTTCATCTTGACATATATGACCATGTAGAATATATGCAAGCATGAATGGCGCACATGTAGTGTCCCATAAAGTCTGTACATGAAAATGGTGACTCATAATAATGTCCATGACAGGACAAATCTTACATTGTAGTGTAAATCCACTGCAAATGTCAACAATGAAAGAAATGAATTGGAGAAACACACTTGAAAAGGAAGAAAGTACAGAATCAAACATATTCACACTCACAGTATAATCTTCAACACCGACTAGTTCAACTGTTTTTCTCTAAGACTAATAAATTCTCCAGTAAATTACCTCACCAGACTTGCACTCGACTTTTCAGTGGTGGCACAGTCACAATAATCTTTTGTGAGTTAGGAACTTCTTTGTTACGATTGCCAATAAATAGTATCTAAATTAAATAGAAACAAGTTCATGTATGAATAAGTCATCCAGTGCTTCTGCAATAACCCACATTTACAAACTTGTTACCACAACCAGGACCAAAAGATGTGATGAAATTTAGTTAGAACAATGACATATGAACTTGTTTAACCTCAAAGAAGCACTGTGTTTTTGTTTCTTAGCTGTGAATGTATATTAAATCTGAACTTGTTTTGGGTGTCTCTTTCTTAGTCAAGTCACAGAGGTAGCATTCCACCGATGTCAAGACACAGGCCAATTCGTGGCCACAGGACACAGCTCACTGCGAGCTCCAAGAATATCAGACATGTTCAACAGACACATAAGAACATTACCTATTACAGAGTTCACAGTTTCACAATTCAGAAACAATGATTTTCAGAGAACATGCGAGCTGTTCAATTGAAATAAAGGTAAACCATAAACCAGAGTAGGCCTCTACAACCTACAATCATCAATAGATTTAGCAATCTGGAATGGTGTAATGGCTTTACTTAATATTTATATAAGTCCGCATGGCTGTTCAATGAATTATAGCCGGAAAAGTCGATACATAAAGTTAATAACACCAGCACACAAGACATTATATATAAATTCATTAGCAGAATGTACAATTCACATGTGGATATTAATAGTTTAATACCGTATTAAAGTTCAGATATGATACAATTGGAGAGAACTAGACGAGATAAATATATAAATTACAAAGAAGATCAAAGCTACCTCACCTGAACTATGACAGAAGTCGTCGTATTAGGATGGATGGTCAGAAGACAGATGCTTTGCAAAGTCCTCCTTAAAATCATCTCATTCTCCTTTTCCGGTTTGCCTAGACAACATTTCAAAATGCTTTATAATAATTACGAGGTACGAAAATATTCCATCATGTTAGAAATGAACTAATGATCTTAGCTACCAACAGAAATAAACAGGGGTCAAAAGAAATAAACTAGTCACCAAGGCCTATAGTGCCAGTAAAAATGTCTTCAATAAAACAAGCCACATAATAATTTGCATACAAGCACATGTACATAAATATACATGTGTGTGTGCCCTTTTGTATGTCCTATTCCTTTATTGAATAAGAATTAGCACCAAGTGAGAAGGTCAATATCAGGTTAATGATGAAACTCCATAGCTGACATGATGAATTTATATATCTATTGACGAAATGCATGACCATCTAAAGATAAAGCCAGCCCCTCTACATAGAAAAAGAAAGATAAAAGTGAACTATGGAGTTTCAAGATCAAGAAAACCAACATTTAATCACTACACTGTTCCTTAAAGTGCCTTATCAAATTCAGGGCATGCTACTTCTACTGGCATCAACTGGTGGAGTCATGTTAGATATTCCCTCGAATTGCATGAACACATCCAACTTACAACAAATTTGCTCTTCACATTTTATTTACATGATCTATCGTATCATCTTCTTGTTCTTTTGCACTCTTAGCTACCCTCTTATACCCCTTTAAAGATCTGCCAATTATTGCCATTTAACCATCAACATAGCTGATAGTGCCTCCTTGGATCCCCAAAAAAAAAAACCCTCCAACTTCATCTTCTCTCTCCACTTAAATTGGTGATAAAACGAAACCTTCTCCTATGCGAGCATGAGAACATAGATAGAGAGAGAGAGAGAGAGAGAGAGAGGCTGGAAGGTGAAAGGGGAAGGAGGCTGACAGCTACAGGAGGGACTACAAGGAAAGAGGAGGGAGGCACCCATTGTTCGATAACGGCAGGGCGGAGGAGATTCAGTCATTTCCTCCCCATAGCTAGAGATGTGAAGTAGATGTGATGGTAGGGAGAGAGTGTGAGTTCTGTAAATTCCTTACCTGCAGAAAAATAGAACAAGGAAAAGATTGACTCAACCTAGATGAAGATAACTAGTGCTGACTAGAATGAACTTCATGGATCCAGAATCCACACATTAAGATAAATTTAAGGTTAGATGTAATCATGTAATATAAGGCTTTTATATTACTTCAATAAAACAGAATGCATCTAAATTTTTGCAAATAACTGATTTCTATTTAAAGAACCAGGGATGCAGGAAGGAAAAAATAACTCTTTATGTCAATTAAAGAACAGATAAAAGACTTGCAGGATCAAAAACAACTTCCAGACAAAATGAAATATCATGTCAAAATAATACTGATAATTCATACAGATGATAGACCTATTTGTCCTGTTTTAGGCTTCCAAACAACATCAATTGAAGCTTTTTCAGGGTTTTCTCCCTTCCTAGTTCCAGCTTTTGGTCCATAAACAGCAGCTAGCACAATTGTATCCCCTATACAAAAGACAAAAGATGTTCATAAAAAGAAACAAGTGTACAAAACTTTAGATATGCATAACCACAATATGACACAAATATCCACTTGATCGTAAATATGGTTAGAACCAACTATTATAGGATTAACTTTATCCAATAGATAGAAAGTTGATTTTTAGAAGAAAAAGCTTTATGGCTTTAACTTGCCAAAAGAAATGGGAAATTGATAAGTACAAAGAGAAGGTAACATTCGGCCTCTGAAAGGCAGCTATAGTTCATTTTTCTTATGAGGGGAAAAAGTCAACTATAGTAGACATTAATATAACTTTAAAACCCACAAATAAAGTAAACTAGGTGTCTAGATAATAAGAGATTTCTAAGGTTCTAGCAACGCTATTAGACCTGTTTGTTGCCTATGTTGCGTCTTCTACTCTTATGACATGATAAGCACAAGTGTGTTGCATTTCACTGTATTAGAGAATAGAGACTTTATAACGCAAAGGCTTCTCATATGGAGCCATATCCATGTTGGAAAACATATTGGATATGATCCTTCGTGAAGACCCAATGGATATATCAGGCATGTCCACAATTTCTATAAGATACTCGATATGATCCATCGTGAAGACCCAATGGATATATCAGGCATGTCCAAAAAATTTATTATAAGATACTTAATTCAGATAGTTTTGAGGCAACTTCTCCAATTCACTTGTATTGCCTCGACACTCCTCTATAAATGTAATTCATATTTTACATTTTCCCTCCAACTTAGCAAAAAAAAAACTATAGTTTTGACAAAAGAGGGATTAAAACATTTTACACAAAACTAATTTAGCCTATATGCCAAGAAAATAATAAAGATATTCGGAGTTGTTAAATGGGAAGATGAATAGATTAGATCTGCTGCCTATGAAAATCTGTATAAATTAGTGGAAATGTAAACCCTCAAACTGAATGTTTCTGAATATAAAATTATTATACTTATGTTGTCATTAAGATTTACCATAACCGAACCATGTTATGTAACAAGACACCTGTAGAAGATATCTAAAGAATGAAGGGGAATGTCTCATAATCATTCCACCCCTATCTTCGAGATTAGGGGACAGACGCTTAATGTCCCCCCTCCCAGGACTTCCCCTCCGCTTACCAAAAGGTATCAACCATTGGGCAGCCCAAACTTTGGTTTGTCGTTCCCTCTTATCCAGACATTTCCCTAGTCTGGGTCCCCGTGGGAAACTACAGAGGTCACTCCTTGTTGTCACCCTATGTTGCATGGGCACGGGAAAATGGTGACCGTATCCGTATATTGTTCGTACTCATATCCTTATTCGTATTTGTGCAACATAGGTGATTAAATTGAACCTGTTTGAAAATGCATGTATCCCATATCCATACCCGTACGGATCAGGTTCCTGTCTACCAGCTTTCATAGATTCTACGGCAAGCCTCAATCTTGACCAGTTATTTGTCAGTAGTTCCATGCTTGACGTCGACTTAACAGCAAAACAAATAAATTGATAAGTTGATGCCCTCTACTATTGATCGATTTTGATTATGTAAACAAGCAAAGCACGACTTAAATTACGGTGCAAATGACACAAGTGCAACTCAGACCAGAAATGGATACAGCGCAACGACACGGAAACTACACCAATTTCGCCCCCACCGACCAAACTTTTATGATCGTCAGGTCATGCTTCCTATCGACCACCTGATTCTAATCGATTGACAAACTAGAATCAATATTTCCCTAAAAAGGTTGATCATTTCTGCAGTGAATTTAACGAAAAAAATAAGGGTTCGCACGAAATAGGGAGGGAGCGAGCGAGTGAACCTTGCGACCAACGAGCGGAGCCATGGGCGCGGTCGAGGACGTTCCTGGAGCAGGAGAGGGGACGCATCTGGTCCGGCTTCCGCCCGTCGGCGCGATCCACATCCATCGCTCCCTTTCTCTCTCTCTCTCTCGAATTTTAGGGTTAGGGTTTTGGTGAGGAAGAAGAGGGATGGTCAGTGAAGTTAGGGTTTTAGTTGAGGGTTTGGCTCTTCTATTTGTTCGGTTTAATTTGAGAAAGTTTTAAAGGTGGGTGGTGAAATTAAAATGGGCCGATAGTTGGGGTCCACCTTATTAAGAGCTTAATAAGTAAGACCAACTTTTAAGCCATGGGCCACTGTCCAAGTTTTCTCCTTGTAAGATTTTTTTTTTTTTTGGCTAAATTGTAACTTGATATCCTCAACTATTACTGTTTTTTCTAAATTTTGAGGACAAAATTCTTTTAAGTTGGGTAGGATGTAAAATCCCTAATTTCTACTATGATTTTTTTTTCTAAATTAATTTGGTATGATTTTTATTCGTAATTATACGTCGCGTACGAGTTCGCGTTATTCGTATTTGTACGTCGCGTGCGAAATTGCGAGTTAGTATGTATATTCATATAAAAGATTTTATTAAAGGTTTTTCATATAGAAAAATAAGTATTTAAATATTTGTATTATTACATCACGTCGCGTATTGGCAAGCATTATTTAAAAATGATCATTTTTATTAAATGGTGCAAATATAAGTAGTAATTCCGAAAACTATTTTGTTCAAGAGAGACATGAAATTTATTTCATGCCCACTCGTTTTTCGAAAACTAATTCTAATTAGTTTAATTATTATAAAATGATTTTAAATATTTAAGCAATTATCATGATTTTCGAAATTAATATTATTATATTTTTAATATTTACGAAAAAGATGTTTAAAATTTAGTTTGATTCGATATTTGATTAAATACGATAATTTAAAATTTTGAGGAGATTTTATTAAGTGAAGGTTTTATCTAGAATTGATTAAATAATTTTAAAAGTTATTTAAAATAAAGGATGGAATTATCCATCGCAATTTAAACGAATACTAGTCCTATCCTAATGGGAATTCCCACCTCCTATAAAAGGAGAGGTACTCATCCATAAAATTTCAACCAATCTCCACAATTCGTGCTCTGCATCGTGTCTGTGACGCAGAATATATCCAATGCTTTACAGTCATCCGCGTCGTGTCCACAGCCCGGACACGACGACGTCCCCCTAGACGTTCCACCGTCATCGCAACCACAGTCCCGCCTTCACCGTGCCCCGTCCCCAATCTCCTGGCCGGGCACGCACAGCACCAGCACCCTCACCGTCACCAGCACGCCTTCATCCACCTTCTCCGGCCAGCCTGTCCCAACAACCACCCCCACAACCCGACAAAAACCTACTCACCCCGTCGACACCACCACCGGCACCACCAAAAAAAACCCAAATCAAAACCAACTAACTCACCTCGCCGCCGAGTCCGGTCCGGATCCGCCCAGTCTTCACCAGCGCCAACCGACCGGGCATCATCCCGCGATCCCAGCACC
>JANAVB010038886.1:0-18091 GCA_029216955.1 Iris pallida
CTAGTCTCTAATGACTAAAATGGGTTAACTTAAGTTAGACTAAGGTTACCATAATTAGGGTTAGGTACTAGGCTAGTCTACAAGTCTCAATAAGTCAAAGTCAAAGTATCAACTACCAATTCACTAAATTAATAAAATTCAAAAATTCACCAAATGACCAAAATACCCTAAAGCTAGAAATGTGGCAGTGACAAGAACCCTAGGTATTACCTGTTTAATATTTCTCATACATTGCCATATTCCATCGAGGCAGTAGGAGAGGTCTTAGTCAACCAAAACCGAAAACAAGTTGGTACAGTGGAATCCATTTGTTGCATAACATAGGTTAAGAAGAGATACGGGTAAGGAATCTATGGAAGGAGAAATCGTAGACTAAAAAAAGGGGACTACATATATGTGAAGAGACCTATATCATAAGTTTGGTTTTTATAGACCAAATGTGGATATATGCATGAATAGGTTTAATTGCGTTTTGGTGGTTTCCTGATTGGACACCAATATTGGATTGAGTGAATCTTGGGTTTTAATCTATATAGGCTGCACAATATTTCATGAAACTAATCTAAACCATCCTTATTAGGTTAGGGTACTCTAGAACAGGTTCTAACCTATGTGGTTGGGCTAGTTCCGAGCCGAGTTGGTTAAATAGGTGTCGTTAGTCTAAAGATGCATCTTCCGTGACCTTTATGTGTAACTAGCGCATGGGGTCTTAATAGAGTGGCACACTAGTTGCATGTGCATAGTGGGCTTCGAGTAGATCACAACCATATATTAGGTCAAAAGATTTGTGTTGATGTTGGGTCTCCAATTGAAGTCGAAAAGTTCATCGGTATTACAGTAAGGGCTATAGTTGGCCTTTTTGACCCGAAAGTCGCATAATAAAAAATAGAGTACAAAGGGACATGTTTGAGTGGGATATGATATGCCTAAATCGAGGTGGGCTCGTCTAGTTCTTATATATAAAATTTATTGGAAGGAAAAGTCTAGTGTTGTCCTTCAAATATCAAAGTCACGATAGGGGACACCAAATGATCAAACTAGAAATGAGACAATAATTTATCATTCTAATGAGAACTAATATATCCTAATCAATAATTTAGAGGGCTTGCAATCTATACACTTTAAAATTTCAAATTTAAACTAAGGCATGATTCTAGGATTAATGGAGTTAAAGCAATTTAAAATCGTGGCATCGTATCTCAACTTGATATAAAAGAATAACAGATAACAGGATGTGTTAGATATGAATCAAGGACGAAGATCATTCTTCGGTTTTGGTTAGATGGAAGACAATTGCGTATGTCATACTTGGTTTCCCATGGGAATTCTCCTGGCACGAAACACTATGATGACACACGAACCAAGGACATCGGCTATTTCATGCATACAAGGTCTACAAATATTGAACTCTAAGTCACGTCGTGGATCATTTCAACGACTAAGTCCTTGAATTGCTTTTATGAACACGTTTATCTATGCTATGGTTACAATACTACTAAAGGTGTTGAAGGTAGTGCTCATGCCTTGTTGTTGCTAACTACTAAATCATAATATGACGGGTTATTATGCTATGGGTATTGAACAAACTAGTGAAAGTATTGTTATAATACTATGTCATGTTTTAAAATTAAAATGTTATAACTAGAATAGCTCTGCTAGACCCCTAATCTCGGGATAGGTGTCTATCATAGCCGTGGTAAATACTTGTCCTTGCTTTTGTCTATTTATCTCATATCTAACTTGTAATGCTTGGTCGTGTATGGGTTTAAAAAATGATGGGTTAAGAAATCAACATATAATGCTTTGAGATCGAGGGTACATGATTCCTTAGAGAATATTATATGGTAGTCGTCTAAGTTTGGTCACGATTAAGGAAATGATTATATTCAATCCTAATTCTGAATGGTTAGAAGATCACGATAACAGATTTAGGGCCGAGGGGAGGACGAGTAACTCAAGGCAAGGTTGTAGTCTTTGGCTTGGCCGATGGTTGCTATACCTATGGATATACCACTTTTCGGGCCATAGGTGATAGGGCAGCTAAAGGGGATATCAAGTACGAGCTGTTGTCTTTCTAAAATAGGTTAAAGATGGAAACAATAAGGAGCTCAAAGAAGGTAAGGTCCAATACAAATACAGATTCAAAGATGATTGACTAGTCCAAAGAGAGTTGTCAAGGCATATACGGATGAGATCCTAGAGGACAAGTATATTTGTTAACTATTTCTTAATCCGCATAGAGTAATCATAACAAGAGCGAACCAAGTGCACTTAGTTGATCAGACCATCATGCACTGGTTCTGATTAGACAATATGTTAGTGGGGTACCTCCAATAACATATGTGTCATAAGCAAGCTTGATAAAAGAATAAGCTTGCAAAACTGGGCTGTAATAGCAATATTGGTCAAGATGGTAAATTACGAGTACGTGAGATAATGGTGAAGGAAAATATAAATAATTCAAGTTCCTTAAGACTCTAAGTCTTGTCTAGTGTTCATGCCTATGTGGTCGTCCCCTTGTCTAAAGCCTTGGATAAGGTCGGTGGGAATGTTAGGTCTTGTGGTACTCTACCCAACTTATAAGAGTTAAACTAGTAGTGTGATGGTACAAAAAAAACGGCTCTACCTAGTATGAGTCACCTTCCTAACCTCTTTCAAGCATGAAGGAAGGGGTAAGAATTAGGGTAGAAGGAATCAAGCTTGATGCAAATCAAGAGAGTCAAACGAGAGTTCGAAAATGGAATCGAGGAAGAAGGTCAAGTATGTGGATGAGATCCTAGACTTTAATCTTATATGTAGGCTTGCTTGGTACGGTAAACTAACCAAACAATTTATCTTGACCAGCATGGGCCACCACAAAAATATGTATTACCCCAGTCCCAAATACTTAGAACTAAGAACGTAGACATGCCAGTTGTATACATATGAAACATACTCCAATATATAGAACCCTCGTATGTATACATAAGCTGTAAAATATAGTAGAAACCATAACAACTAATGTCATCCATAGAATAAAGAAATAAAGATATCGTATAATCAACTATGAAATGTCTTTGTACAATATGTTGGGCGGAGACAAATCCACTACCAACAGTTTAAAAGAGAGGAATACATAAACAATGGAAGCGTTTGATAATGAAGTGAAGGACGAGCCAAGAGCAATCATCTTCGAAGGGATATTGAAGATCATAGCCTTAGCTAGAACACCTGAAAAAAGATAATAGCATACACCTGGAGAGATAACCAGGTCCTCAGAGGGACGTAACAAGATACATAATATCCTGCCATATAAACTGAATAAAAACTGCTCAATAATAAGTCAAATCAGATTATAACATGGTCCAATACTCTACCCTTGAACTAGTGTACCATCATCCCAACCAAACAAGGATAGGAGATGGCACCCCAATCCATGATTAAGTATATTCCCATGCCATGCATCCAATATGGTATCCAGACCACAACAAGGTTCAGTACTTTGTCATCGAAGCAGTGAGCCACACCTACAACCAAACAATGACAAGATGTGGCAAACTAGTCCGCGACAAGTTACTGTTCCAAGCCATAGTCAGATACAAGTGCCAAAACCAAGAGTACTCATACCTAATGGATAAGGTATTCTAACCAATCTAAGTGAATACAGTTTTAAGAACATCCTCCAACGCATGGGTCCTAGATAAAATAGGATCGGCATGGTCCCACCTTGGGGCACTAGAGGCCCAGGAAGAGCATAACGGTTCGCAGAACGTCAGTGGCTGTCAATATCCATTGATAATCTCACACCGTATCTCCAACGGAGCTTCCGGATCATAAAAGGTAATTGTATAGTAGCCCATACACTAAAGAATTGTTCTCCCCGCCCCATGCCTACTATGTTGTATCAACAACACATAACCTGTATTAACCACTAAGTCAAACTAATCATGCAACACTATTAACGGTTAATCCTATCGCACGGCTTATAGGTACTGGTGGTCAGCCAGTCACGCATGTCCGAGTTCTATATGCGACTCACAACTCTGTGGTACAAATGTGTCAAGGCCTATGAATGCAACACACAAAGGGTAGTCCCTTAAATCTAAGTTCAATGTATATGAAAATAGTACATAGCAGGAAATATAACTGAACAGTAAAATTCTATCTAATTATGCCATGTATCACAATTTATTTTATAGAAAGTAAATAATAAGTAGATGCATGAAATATGAGCTAAAATAAATAGACAACAAATGACAAGGTATCTTGCCTGAGGGTGGTGCGAGAAGTAGCAAAATCCAACAGTCAGAATCATCATCAATGAAGTCAAAATCCACAAACGGCCTCGGATGCTGAAATAAACACCATGAACAGTTCCAGAATAAAGAAATAGCAAGGATAGACTACCCATAATCCAATTCTGGATGCATAAGCAAAATTACAATTTCGGATCAAAACGATGTCTGTCGTTGGACCCATTTTGCACCGAAAAGCATGCCAGTATCTACGGTCTCTAAAGTCGTCAAACTATATGTCTAAGGGTCTGGTTGAGGAGACGAACCCAACCATATGTCCAAAGTTGGATTCTGGTGGACCGTGCACAATTTTGCCGGTTGGATCGGGTCACGGGCCGCCAAAATGGCGTTCCGGTCGACCTTCTCAGAATCGAACCAAACTTGGCATACATGACCAGAAAAATGATTTGGTTCTGTTGGCATAAGTTTTATCTCGATACGAGAAACGTGCACAAAGTTGTGGCCTAGTTTGTAAAGTGTCGATACGAGCTTATCTTGACGGATACGAACTGATTTCATCGCGCATGCACAATGAAATCGAGTTCCGTCAGTTTTCACATATCGAAAACATCCATATGCGCCTTTTGATGCTTATGGGTTGCGACCATGTCGTCCGGTTTGTCGGGAAGCACGCCGTATCAAAGATTTTCCTAAAATTTTCTACTGTTTAAAAACCATTTTTCTTGATATTTCGAAACTATTTTCTCAGCATCAATTATGAATTCATAAAATACGAAAAGGGATTTGAAGCTGTTCATGTCTTCTAAAACTGTGTTCATATTATTTTCGAAAATGTTTGACAGGTTGCCAATAATTTGCCTTCAAACAGGGGCACCGGGCCTGGTTTAGAAACTGTTTTTGAAACAGTTTTTTGTCGACTTCTCGTCGATTTTGTGGACAGGTTTTCTTCACTATATTCAAACTAATATTGGGATCTCCTAGAGGGTCATATAGGCTCTGTATAGGAGTTTACGGAGTAGAAATCTGAGGAGTACACAAGAAGAAAGATGGACTCGAAGTGGGTACCTTGGTTGTTGTCAAGGGCGGGCTACTGCTGCTCTGTTATGCGCTGCCGCACGTATGGACGGCCTCTGGCGGTGTCCAGGTGCGGTGGCTCGCATGCGTCAGGTTGGTCGCCTGGAATGTCCGAACAGGGTGCAAGTCGGCCACGGGGTCTGGGTTAGGGTTTAGATGATATGAGCCTCTTTCCTCTCTCGTCCATATATATATATATATATATATATATATATATATATATATATATATATATATATACTCTGTTTACACAGAGCCTGGGGGGTTTGTGAGCTTGGGCCTCTTTGCTGCTCACGAGATATTGCCCAATATCTCGCGAGTTTTCCTTTTTAAAAAAACTATATATAACAATTTAATATATATATAAAGTAACTTGCAATAATTCCATTAAAATTCTATAAAAATTCTGAATAATTAATCTAACCAAAAAGATTTATTATTATTTTATTAATTATATTAAATATATATATATATATATATATAATAAATATATATATATATATATATATATATATTATATATATATATATATATATATATATATAAACCCTATTTATATAAATTATATAAAATATTTAAAACATATAAAACTTCTAGATAGTAATTCAAAATTCTAAGACTCAAACTATAGTTACAATATATAGAAAAAAAATCATAATACGGTTTAACTAGTTCACATAATATATACCAAGTTAAACCATATAAGAAATTAATTAGTAAAGCTACATTTGGAATTATACCCATTTTTTGTAAATAAAGATATTACTTCTAAAAATAATAAAATACCTTAAAAAATAAAACAAATAAATTAGAAATTTAGGGGGGTTTACATATTTGTTATCGTATTAATACAAGTGTCTGATATTCTATATTTTAGATAATATGGTCTGTAGTGTCACGTAGAAGACCATATTATTTGTTTCCTGTAGAATATAAATAGTTCACAACCTAGATGTATTTGGACAAACCACTGGTAAGGTTGTAGTATAATCTAGCATTAGTCTTTCTTGACTATAGGTTTACACCTTTGTGTGTATTGAACAAGACCACTTGAGGTTATTCTCTTTGTACTGACTACATAAGAAAAAAATCTTTGTTATTATGGATGCTTTTGCTATTAATTCAGATATAATAACAGACATGTTTATGTAGTGTGCATTACTTTGACTCATAAAAGGGTGAGATTTATTAGGGTCAACAACCTCTAGGAATTGGGATATGCTATTGTATGTACGATGGGCTATTGATTATAAAAGGAATCCATGTCCTGATATATCAGGTTGATGATGTTCACTTAAGGAGCTCATAAGGACTGTCACGTAAACCCTACAAGTGAATTATATCCGATATGACAAATAAAGTTAACTAGTACTACTTAAGATAAAAGATATCGATCAATATAGTTGTTATTAACTTAATTTGATCGATGTACATTCGATATCATAAATGGGGAGATGAATATGCATATAATAAGAAGAAGCCCATAAATGTAATTCGGGATTATAAAGGTAGTACAATAATAGCTCTTTAGTGGACCGAGCTATTGTTAATGGGCCTGGGTTATGTGTTCGGGTTGAACATGGGATACCTAGATCCACTAGGAGAGCTAACTCTATTTTTCGCATGGTCTCTTTTATAGCCTATATATATACCACATATCTCTCTGGCCGTCATATGCATCAGAAAAGAGCAGCTTTCTCTAAATTCGTTCTTTACGTAAGGAGAGAAAGATAGGTCAGTCAAAAAAGAAGAAAGGATATCGTCGCCCACACAACGTCCAACCCGAGGAAGGAATATGACAGAAGATCTCGAGGTCGCTAATTGATCGAGGTTGTTGGAAACTATCATCTACGTCTCATCGCTTCAGGTATAATTCATGAACCCTAGTTTTCGCCATTGAATGGTTAGATTACACTTTAAATTTGTCATCTATTATCTATCGATATGCACTCCAATCCGTGGTCCTGGATATCCAATTTCCATTAACATTTGTACCGGTTGCCAAGATAAACACTATCCTTGTCTTGTTATCGTTTGCTGCTTCTTGAATTGGCACCTCCGTTAGTTTGATGTGAAGAATGCCTTTCTCTATGGCGAATTGAATAAAGAGGAATGTATGAGTCTTCCACCTGGATATGTAAATTTCTTCTCTGGTGACTTTATGTGTAGACTAGACAAATCATTGTATGGCCTTAAGCAGTCACTTTGTGCTTGGTTTGGGATACACAGTCCATGCACAGGTTCAATTATGACAAAGTAATCCAGATCATAATATGTTTCTCAAGCATCAACAAGGGAAGGTAACTATTTTGATTATGTATATTGATGGGTTATTACTAGTAATGATACTAAAGAGATTGGCAAGCTACAATAACAATTAGCTTCTGAGATTGAGATGAAGACTTGGATGATCTTAAATACTTCTTAAGGATTGAGGTAGCCATGGAAGAAAATATGTAAGCCCCCTGGATTTTTAGAGTTTTTTTATTTATTTTTATTATTCTATTTAATATAGTTATATATATATTCTCCCCTTTTATTCATGATCATAAAATGTACACTTCCGTAGTTTTAATTTTGGAGCACAAGAAATGCTAAAATGTAGAAACTTTCTTCATGAGTTTTGACCTAGACAAGTTTATCTTCGATTTGGTATATCATGTCCCACTCAAATATGTCTTCTTGTATTCTATTTGCTTCGCACAACATCGGAGTCAATTTAGGCCAAAAAATTATCTACCGTGAGACTTGTCGTAACTTCCAACTTAAATTTCGGACTCGACATCAATCCAACCTAAATGACCCAATATATGGTTTTGACTTTTTTAACCTACTACACATGTCAAGGGTGTGCCACACAATTTAAATCCTTTATGCTATTTATTTTTAAATGGCACATAAGATCCTTTTTAGTCATTTCGGTGTTTAATCAACCTAGAAATATTTTCGGGACCCAATCCTAACCAACCTATCCAAGTGGGGACCACCCAAGGTTACCGATCCATAATGTAATTTTTATTTTGAATTTATTTGAATTATGCACAGCCACGTGCACAAATTCATGCACCTTTGACCAAAGACAAACATCATTTACTATATTGGGAAAGCCACTTGCACCATTTCCATAAAAGCAATTAGGAGGGTCAAACCTTATTCAAACCTCCTCAAACTAAACCCTAACCTTCCCCATATATAAACCAAGCAAACCTTAACTTTTAAACCCATTAAACAGCTGCCCAAGCCCCTTCCAAGCGTCCAACCCGAGAGGTAAACTAGGGTTCGGCCAAACCCTAGTAACCTTGTGGCCGCCACCCTTCAAACCCTTTTATCCACCTTTCCACATGAACCACATATGTTTTTAGGCCTTCTCTTCTCCCTCTTTCACCCTAGCAACACAAGGAACCCCCAAGGGCACTTCGGCAAGGAGCAAAGGCCAATAACTTGGCGAAACTTCAACCGAAGAGGTACTGAATTCACAAAGTAGGTATGCGCATCTTGTAACAGCGTTTTCTCTACTTCTAGACATCAAAACTTCAAGGGACGAAAATGCTGGGTTCCCCTATGTATCTCTACCTTTGTATAAAATTTCATGTCAAACTTCTTTCTAAATATTTTGGGGCACACGTTTTACCAAATGTGTCAAGAATTGACATTGTTCAGTACGGGACAGTTTTGAACTTTATAACTTCACTTTTACCACTTCTTTCTAATATTTTGGGGCACACATTTCATAATTTTGTTGTTTTAATGCTTGATCATTCGATCTTTGAAGGACAAAATTTAGTCGTAAAACGAACTATCGATATTACCATCTTGAGTCCCAAATAATTGTGTGCATCCATTGCTTCATATTATCGATCCTCGACTCATGATCATGAATATTTGATAATTTAAATAATTTTTTTCCATTTATTTTAGATTATTAAATCTATTTTATTTATAGTCAAATAATTTCTAATATCGTTGATTTATCAATGGGGATATTAGTTTGATCATAAATTGATTTCAAAAGGGTTTTTATGCAATATTAAGTATATAGAATATATTTCTAGAATATTAAATATTTATTTTGGAATTAATTCTAAATATTATAAATAAGTATTTCGACTAGTATGCATCATGGCTAGTTGTGACTAGTATATAGTTAGTTAAACATATATATATATATATTTTTTAATATATATATATATATATATATATTATATATATTATATATATATATATATATGTTTAACTAACTAACTATATTATATATAATCTATATATATAATGATAATATATATATATATATATATAATATATCTATATATATATATATTATATAATTATATAATATATATATATATAATATATATATCATGATAGCAATAAAAATATATCATGATTGCAATAATGTAGTATGGTTATTAATGCTAGTTATATATATTTATAGGAGTTCGTGAGACCGAGGCTACAGAAGTTGGAGAGTCGGATCCATAATCAACACTTTCACGACGATTCCAAGTGAGATACATTACCATCTTGCAATCATACTTGATTTATGATGTTTGTGTGTTTGCTAGTATTTTACATTAGTAGAGTGCGTCCAAGTATGACTTGGGTGCCATCGATGTCTATCGATGTTGCTATGCGTGCGTGTGTATGTTGACCATATGTGATAGTTGATATTCCTGATGTGTTAAAGTTATGCTTCATAAATTTCTTTACTTGTGAACGTGTCTCATACACGACATAAGAGTGAGGATCATAGAGTGGCATGAACTATGTATTCGATTGCTACCAATACGGGCGGTTCGAGTGTCGGTTCATTTTGTATTTAGCGGAGTCTAAATAGGTGACTTGCATAGAGATATGGATTATCGAGCCAGGTTTATGATTTGTATGAATCATGGGCAGAGAAAACTACTGGAACATGGGGCTAGCCACAGCCTCATAGTTGCCCGGTATTGGTTCATAGTTTTTTGGTTATGGGTGTGTCACTAGAGGATATATCCGACAGTCGTCCTGCTTGCTTGAGATACGGTCGGGAGGTACGCTAGTGATGCAAAGTATGGCTAGGGATATATCCATTCAGTAGCCCTAACTGTGTGTAGATATGGTCCAAATGTATACTAGTTCATGCGAAGCCTCTAGCGGATGTTATGCTTATTCCTACCCACTTATACGTTCAAGTATAGTTTTCGACTGTATTACACCTAGATGGTTAGGTTCAGTTTGTGTTATGGCATGGGATAGTGTCTTATCACAGATTGGTGGGTCATTCCTTGTCCTTGTTTGTTATAGGGGTGATCCACTATTTCGATGATGGGATGTGAAACAATGTTATGACCCGAGCTTATTTTTCCTTGTCATGTTTATTTACAGTTCAATATGTAGTATTGTTTTGTATCTTGCTAATCCCTGAGACCAGGGATCTCTCCAGGGTTAGATGGACTCCGGCATAAAGTTATCGTGTGTGTGTTCTACAGGATTCAGAGACTGTTGGTAGTATTTCTTATTATCATTTCTTGTCCTTGTACTATTTTATTTCATCTGTGCTATCATAGCCTAGTTTTACTGGACCTCTATTATTCTTCGGGTCCATTCCAAACATATATGCTAGTAGGCTGCATACCATGACATATATCGTTGTTCTTAATTTGTTCATTATTGTGGATTATGACATATTGGAGATATAGATTAGATAGCATATGTTAGTTTACTTTACAGCATACTATGATTAGGATAAGTCTGCTAAATTGCAATACTTATTCTAGCGTACTGCTGGCATGAATGTCATGGGTTCTTATATATTTGGAACTGGGGGTGACATATTTTTATAGTGGCCCATACAGGTCTATTTAGCCGTGCGGTTAAGTTATTATACCGAACGGGCTGCGATAGGATAATATAATAGTGTCTCAATCCACAACTGCCTTGAAAACTCTTTTGAATTTATACATCATCCTTAAAGCTCGAAATTGAATTCGATCAACTTTTTTGATCTCCTTGTTTTGGATTCTCGTCACCCCTCTTTCGGAAGGACGTACGCTCATGCTTGGTGAACCATCTACTTCATCACTGGATAGTACATGGTTGATAGAATTATACTAGGAAATATTTATTAAGGAAGGATTTGATAAGTACCTCTATTAGGTAGACCTAGCAGCTCGGATGGGGAAATATAGGATTCTTAACGACAACTTAACTCTAGCTAGAGACTTTAGGATCAGTAGATTACAACCCTCCTACTCTTATCTATGTTAAGTAGAGATGTTTTGGAGGAACCGTAAGGAACATATAGTTGGACTTTAGAGATTAGTTGCAGTTCCCCATTAGAAGTGATAGTCACCGGGGAAGACTAGTTGAAAGGGGCCAAAGGGTCTCATATTAAATATAAAGATTCAGCGAGCATCTCTTAGCATTAGCTTCCACCCTTACTCAATAGAAACATATATTGTGTGTAGGCGTATTCCTGAGTGCTAGATAGTAGGCTAAAAAGAGCCAAATGTAATCTATCATTTAAGGAAGGTTGATAGGTAATCTATGGAAGTATGGCTTACTTTTAAGAAATAGATTTAGCATTTATATCCTTTGAGATTAGACCTACCTAGAGACTCGAGGGTAAAACTAGAAACCTTATCATAAGAAGACTAGCGGATCATACATATTGATATAGGATAGTAGGAATCCTAGAACACCTTGTAGATAGAACAACAGGGTTGGACTAAGATACATATAGTGGTTATGAAGAAGGGGGATCGTAGAAGTAGCTCTATGGATAGGCAATAGAGATTAAAGAGGGTAAGGACCTAGCGGACTGCATTTTTAATGTGTAATAACTTAGTAAAGGTAGCATCTGAGAAGACCATTCATAGAGAAGGAGCCTGAGAGAGTAGCTATAGCAGGTATTATTTTAGTTGCACCGATTGTTGATTTTTAATGCTATTATTTTTTAGTTTTGTAACCATGCCTAGAGTAGCCACTTCAACTTACTTGAGAATTTGAAAGATTTTTACGATGAGAAGTTAGGAATCCAAGCTTGATAGGACTAGATGAATAACTAAGGTGGGTAGAATTTTATAGAAATTCACCTAAGATGGAAGTTAGAATAGAGTACATTGTAGGATTTAACCCTAACGAGAGATCCTAAGATTACTAAACTAATCTGTGATGCCCTTTTTCTAAGATATAACCTTGAATATAAGTACTAGATGGATTTTTATCGAGTGCTAATATCATGATAGGTCACCTAGAAGTATTAAATAGAGTATGAAGGTTTGAGTTAGGCTAGACGACTATCTCTATATGGTAAGACTAGCCTTAAAATGATCTATAAAAACACCATAACTAGAAGAATTGACCAATAGGTGTGTATCTGTTCAGCTCAGCCTCGACCCTTGTCTAGTAGATATATGCAAAATTTTAGGTTTACTTATAAAAATTGTATAGCCTATTGATAGTCAGAAGGAGTAGTAGAGTATTATTTTCCTTCTATTTGGTTGAAGACCTGTATAGGAATAGTGTTGAATTAGTATAATTTTTTTATTGACCAATAGCACCATAATGGTGTTGGCCCATTTTCTAATGGTCAACCCGATTTTGATTAATCAACAAACGACTTAAGTCAATACAAAATATACAAACTGCTGCTAACATTTCAGGTCAAGTGAAATCAATATCAAAGAGCATACTACAACATCCGCAAGCATGTAAATCATCATCCCGAAGCTTTTATGCACTGGAAACAGTCTGTGTCATTTTCCAGTTTACTATGTATTTTATCCTTTATTGAGTCTAGAACACAAATTGTAAAATCGACTGAGTATTACTGGCTTAGGTTATTCAGTCCACAAAAAAAATAAGCCTACCTATACTACAAAAAAAGTATCTTTTTGGGACGACACTATAAGGAACACTAGTCTAAAAAGTCCTAAAAGTATAATTCTAGGGACGATATATTTTAGTAACAAAAAGTTGCATTTTTTTGGGACAGATTGTGAAAATGGATCACTATTTGGGACTAATGAAAATTTCTGTTCCAAATAATACACATTTCCGTCCCAAATAGATCGGCGGAATGTCACACATTTGGCGGCTAATTGCCAAATTTTTGGAGGAAACTTAACCTCCACATGTTTCTATCTCAACCGTTCGATTGGATGGATTAATCCAGACCGTCCATCCCAAAACATATGAGAACACACTTCTCAATATCAAGCAACCTAAAAAAATTTCTCTCCCTCTCTCTTTCCGATCAAAAAATGGGGATGCTGCTCTCTCTCTCTCTTCTCTTCTCTCTCTCTCCGACCTAGGTGTTCCAGTGTTGCTGCTCTTTTCTCTCCGACCATTGTTCGACCTGGTGCTCCAGTGTTGCTGCTCTCGCTCTCTCTCTCCGACCATTGCTCTTCTTTGTCCGACCTTTCAACCCTAGGTGCTTCCTGCTGCTTGGTATATTTTCTCCAATCTTTAGAATTTTTTACCAAAATGTTTAGTCTTTGCCCTAATTTTTGTATGCATGTTATTTTTTCCTAGATTATTTGCTTAGAATTTGAGTGGTTTACACTATTTACACTGTTTACTCAATTTTTCCTTGAAATTTGAGTTTTTACACTGTTTACACGGCTGCATGTAATTTATCCTAAATTATTTGCTTGAAATTTGAGGGTTTTACACTGTTTACTCAAATTTTGCTTAAAATTTAAGTGTTTCACACTGTTTACACGGCTGCATGTAATTTTGTCCAAGATTATTTGCTTGAGATTTGAGTGTTTTACACTTTACTCAAATTCTTGCATGGATAGGAACATGACACAATATGGACACAGTTGATTTATTTGTGAAAATTTGGGGTTTTTTTAATAAACATTAATTCATCCTTGGAAATTTGTGGGATTCTAAACACAATTACTCCCATTCTGGATTGATGTTAAACATATTATAAATTGAGATGAGTTGAACCTGGCTATTCTTTGTAGATTTTAATTTGTCAAATTATTGTGATTAGCATTCATGTAGGAATTATAAGTTTCAAAATATGCGGGGATAGCTCAGTTGGGAGAGAACCTAAACTAGATATTTTTTGTTGAGTGGAACTTTGGGGTTATTAATTATCTTTATAAAATTAAATATATTTGGTAATGCACGTGTTGGGATTGTGAACTAAATATATTTTTGGTTTGTGGTATAATATTCAATGTGCTAGATGAGTACGTTATGAACGACAACATTGTTTTTGATGTGCTAGTAATTTTTTGAGCGTCTACATTTGCTTTGATTTTGCTTGAGAGATCTATATGATTGTTATGGCTAACACTGAAATTGATTGTTATGGCTAACACTCAAAATTTGAGTGTTAGCCATGGGTTTTATGACATGGGTGAGTGGCTAATTGCATTTGTATTGTAGATTGAATTTAGCAAGTGCGAGATCATATGTGGGTTCATTGCATATATATTTTAATTGGTTGCACATTTTGGTCGTTTATTGTATGTTTGTTGATATAATAAAATATGTGCAGCTTGGTCCATGTGCTCAAGTTCAGAGTAGTTGTACAATTTAATTCTTGAACTAAATTCTCTAGTGCTAGTGTTTCTTTTTTCCTTTCTCTTTTGTTTGAGATAAATATTGGAGGCTTGTTGTAGTGGTGGTTGAAATTCCTTGTCAAGGATACCCTTACAAGATTACATTCTGACAGCTAGAGATTGATAAACATGTGACGAACAATCCCTTCCTCTATATTATTTGTTATTGCATCTTGCAAATATTGACACAAAGTTGATGATTTAGTTTCTCCAATATTCAGCTTGTTAAGAGATCAGTTAATAACTTTCGCAATGCCTACCGAAGGTTCACTACAAGAATCAGACATTGTTGGATCTGTACTCTCTCCTATTTTCTAGACACTTTCCTCATCTAGACAACTTAGAAGGGTTGTTCATTAATTCGATGGGCTCAAAATCTGGAACACTAAAAGGTACTTCCCATGTATGCTGGCCTTCTGAATCTATTTTGTACCAAATGGCTTGACGAGAATTTATAGGATAGACTTCTAGTTAAAGTGAGCTATAAACTGTCTCATTCACCCTATCATCTAAATTGTTGTGCATATTGCTGCTTGTTGAATTTCAATTTTTTTCTACATTTTATTATGTTTTACATCACCTAAGCAGTGCTCGGCCTCCTGATAAGTAACAGTGTTTTATCCTAATCATGAAAGGTCTACTTTGCACTCATCCATGCTATATTTTTGTTTCTTCTATGTGTAAAGTTGAGTCATAATTGAACACATTTGCTATCATTGATACTATCACTGAGCACAGTTTCTGATCCCATCACTGATGCTATCACTGATACATTTGCTTGATACTACACTGGTACTACCACTGAGCACATATCCTTGGTAATCAAAATTGGAACTGATACTATCACTGAGATATTATTTTTTGAGGTTCAACAAGTGGTAGAGTCCAGCTAGTCAGTGGACAACTCTCTGCTGGCAATAGGCTCTTAAGCTCTAGTTCAATTTGAAGCAAAAACTGCTGACAAGTGGTCTGTAGCTGGCCATTTGAAGCAAAACCTTTTGAAGCTAACTTTTTGCTTAATTTCTAATGCTTATTGTCTATTAATGGAGAACACAAGTAGTTAATGAAGGAGAATCGGTTCCTCGGAGCGAGCTACACCTAAAAAACAAAAATATATTGGCGGATCTCTGGTGTTCTTGATTATCTTGGATATGTAAGGTATGTCTAACACCCCACCTCAAGATGATGGTAGAACACTTTGATTTTGACAAAGGAAAAATACAAACAAACCGAAAGAAGTATGCTCTTTGGTCACTCTTGTCAATTTTCTCTTAACTAAGTTTCTGCTTTCGATGTCATCAGTCTACTTCATATTATGGCAGAATTCAACAAAGCAAGTGCTTGCATTATTGATCCTTAGATTATATCAGCAGTAGTTTAGGAATGAATATTTTCATGCTTCGTTTTATATGTTGAATGTGTTGAACATATCAGTGGTTGTCATGCTAGTGCACAACTTTGGGAAGATACAAATCTTTTTGACTTGGTGACAAACAATCTTCATGCCATACACGGTATCAAAGCTCAAGTTGGAAGTTCCTTTGTGTCATCTTATTATTTATATATCTTTTGGGAGAAGTTCTCAGGTATCACTTTTCAGATTCTTATCAGATTCCCATATGCCCATGAATCTATGTTTTCACACTTCCCATAAAAGATACACATTTCATCTTTACCTATTCGTATAGACTTTCTTCTAGTCCAGCGGAACTTGGGGGTTGCTCCTTGGTTGCATGAGCTTAAAGTGCATGGGCAACAAAATAGGGCTGCCTACCAGTCAATCTGCATCTTAGTTATGTACGTTGCAAGGACCTTGAAATATTTTCTTAAAGGCTTATAAGAGTTTGTTCCTATATACGAGACCCATCCAATCAAGAACAACATGTATGGGGTGGGCTTTGACCACAATTTTGGACTCTGGTTTATGACACACTAGCTCAAACAAATATGATGATAAAAAGAGGGGCTTTTAAGGGGCTTTCAACTTTGGTCCTTCAACATCAATGCCCGATACACCAAGTATCTCTTTGCCCTGCTACCAGAGAAGGGTCCAGCATATGTTGATAGGAACTGTACTTAACTTGTTGGGAAGGCCTTTGTAGATTTCGGGATGTGTCCATTGGGGAAAATTTCTACAGAAACATAGAATTTCATATGTCAGTCAGGTGTGGTCTTTTTTGATGATCACTAGACTGAACTTAAGAGGTATGTGCATCCACCCTAGGATCTGCTAAAAAAAAGATGCACCAAATTTGAATTTCATTCGATGAATCTAATAGACAATATTCAACAGATCCTAGCAAACAATTATCCTACATTTTTCTACTGCCAAAGCTATTTGGCTTGCTTCACCTATTGAATCTAATAGACAATATTCAACAGATCCTAGAAAATGATTAGAATTAATTTTTTTAGTTGTTACAGTTGCTTATGTTTGTTCAACATACTATACATTATTCTGAACAAGTGGATCCATGCTCTTTCCAGATAATATCTTTGCATCCACCTCCTGGTGATTCTTCTAACATGTTATATCATTGAATTAATCAGGACATGTTTGATACTTCTGGAAAAAAAGACTTTTTCTTCTTCTTCTGAACTCTGGAATTGAAATAGGTTGCATGCTAAGCTAAAAATAAATAACTATTGATGTTGCAAAAAACCCCTAAGTTTCTAAGTATTATTTTTCTAGACATGAATACCTAAGTTCACTATATCACTCTACCTGATCAGTATGCATATTGATGTTGCAATGTATAAACAGATTTTTTTTGGATAATACAATATAATTTTCAATAAAAGACACAAAGCACATAAGATGAGTCGATTTTACTCAAAAATATACCAACTCTCATCTTTCTTGGTCAATGGATATAATATCCCCACAACAGCAAAAAAGTGAGTTTTCTTGTATCAAATGTCATTTATGGTAATACTAATATGTAGTTGATTAGGTTCTTGACAGTGATTCGCATCTTTTTAGTACCTCAGATGTACTACAGATGCCCTAATCTCCTCCAAGAATTGGTAGAAAATTTTCCATTGTTTTTTATTTTTAGGATATCTTTGTTGATTATTTTCATATCCATTCGATCTTTCTTTCTTTATTTCATGCTGATCAAAGGATGACATGTTTGAACGAAGATGTGGAGTAGAAACTATGCAGCGAAGGTCATCATCTTGGCAGCGAGGCACAGACTGCGATACTGTAGGGGGTTA